>BQNB010072411.1:0-32448 GCA_026074375.1 Tanacetum coccineum
TTTATACATTGACTTTGTGTATTTCCAAGATATGTTGTAGGTATTTAATATTAAAAGTTGATCAAACGGGGTGCAAACCATACTACCCTTTGGAAAAAATGATTTGTAAGCCGAACTTGCATGCCTAAAAATAAACCTACAATTATAATTGGTGGAATTAAAAATTTTATTGGTGAATATGAGTCGAGAGAGAATGAGTGTTTGAAACTTGTCAACATGTGAATGGAGTAGTTCTATTTATAAGTCTATTATGTAGGCCTAAATATCATAACTCGTTGATTTGTTTCATTAAAATATAACCTCATCTTACCATAATTGTATTAGTATATAATTAGGTCCAAGCCCCGGTTTGTGGGTTTTGGGTATTAGGGTTTTACCATTATAAATAATGGTCATTAATAAGATCATAACTTACGGGGTTTTCATTGTCTAACATAATCAGGCCTAATTATCCACTAATAGTAATATCATTTTAAACATCGGTTTTGGAAAGGTTTACAACTATTCATTACAAACTTACAAATTGAAGCCTTCAACTTTGTGTTTGTTAGTACAAAATGTGTCACTGGCTAAAAAGGATGGATCTGAGATGGTTATTGGGTTAGGCCAATAAATAGAGTCTTGTACTAAACCAAGTGATGTAATGATTTCCTGCACAATTAAAGGTAAACCGTTAATCTTACCGTGGGAACGGACCCCACGATTAGACTCTGGCGTGAGAGTAAGTATTCATGTATGTCAGAGAACGTGTGTGTGAAATATGGTCAGAGAATCATACCTTGTGGGGTGTCAGAGTACCCCTTTTTATAGGTGAGCCAAATATTGGGTTTTTATTATATTTCGCTTGTATCTGATAATGGGCCGAAGTGGGCCCCTTGTCTGGCAAGGGTCCGCAGTAATCGTATTTTACGGACGTGGATTCTCTTTTGCGGATGTTGCTTGGTCCGCGGAAGGTCTGCCTTATCCGTCTTGCTTCTTCCGGGCCGTACCAGCACGGGATTGGGCTTAGCTCTAGCCCATCTTGCTTTATTTGCTTGGTTGGGCCTGGAGCCCATTGTGATAGTACGGTTCATGCCCAGATGCCTGGTAAACCTATTATACGTCATCAAGTCCCCCCCGGTCTAGTATGTTTATTGCATGCGACTTCGTAGCGTGCGATAAACATTACTAGACTTAGGTTTCGGCAGTCTGTTTTTTCTTGCGTCTTTCGTGATAACTTGCTGCTCCGTGACGTTTGTTTTCCTATGTTAGTTGGTATGTGGGCTACGTGGTCTCGTCGTGGCCTTTCATATTCTGACTGATTTGACTGTTCAGTCAACTTGCCCAACTGTCATCATGATTTTTACTTGCGATCCTAGCTGTTGACTCGGAGGTCATGTCCACGTGTAAACATCTGGAAAAGTCTTGCATTTACTATACCGAGAGTATAAATACTCGGTGTGGTTTTTACTGTTTCCTTTTTTCATCTTCTCGAATCACAATCGCCATTGTTAGAAATTCTTCAAGTTTTTCTAACTGTACCCTTTGCGCCCTTCTTTGAAGAACTTTAGGCTTTCAGGTTAGGCCCTAATCCTTGCTTACTTTTTATCATGAGTAGTATTACGGATATAAAGTCGGTTCTTACTCAGAAAGCTCTTAAGATTTTTTGTGAAACGTTTCATATTCCTAATGAGGTTCATCCACAATTTCCCAGCCATAACCAAACAATACATGAAATGCCTACTGGGAAGATAGGTGTATATACTAGATTCTTCGAGTATGCCAATTTTTGGTTACCTCTTTCCACTTTCCTTGTTAACGTGCTCAAATACTATCGTCTCCATATATCCCAACTATCCATTTTTGCGGAAGCCAAAGTGTCTCATTTCGAGATCCTGTGCCGTGTTCATGGCTTTGAGCCAACGGTTGGGTTGTTCCGCTGCTTTTACGTGAACTCCAAAAATAAAGGCTGGATGTCGTTCAGTAAGCGTCAGGGTAATGACGTTGTTTGTTATACCAAACCCATAGATTCGTTAAAAGGCTGGAATGATCATTTCTTTTAGGTTGATACATTTGCTTGTCCTGCCTCCTTTCCGTGGCATACTAGCAAAAGTGTATTGAAGGACCCTTTCCCAAAGTCTTCTGAATTTAACGCAGAGCATTATGCTACACTCGTTGCATATCCAGCTCCGTTCCATAAGTATGCGAAATCATTCCTTTGTTTAGTAGGAATGAGTCGTAATTATACTTTGGACGAGAATACTTATCCCGAATTTCTGTGTGACAATGATGAGGGTGGGTGTTTATTATTATGCCTTATTTATGTTCTGCCTTTTGATCATGTTTTCTGACCGTCTACTCTTTTTTTGTAGAGATGGATTTGTTTTCCTTCATTCGTACTGCTGATCCGACAAAGGTGAGGATTGGTGAGCGACAACGTGGTGAAGACGAACCTAAGCTTTTGGATACCACTGTAGGGCGTGTTGTTCCGCTCCTACAAGTTGCGCCTGCTCGTGCCGAAAGCGAGCTGGAAGCAAGTGTAGACAAGCTTTTTGATGAAGGAGGTAGCGGTGACCAGGCGGAGCAGGGAGACTCCGCAAGTGGTGGGCAGGGGGTTGGTATCTAGCTTGTTAGTAAGGCTGCAGAGACTGTTGTTGAGGATGTGGCTTCTTTGCAACCAAGCCGCCAAAGGAAATGGAAAACCGTGGTTGTTGATGCTGGCGAGCCCTCAAATCCTGCCAAAAAGTTAAGGGATGATCATGCAACTTTAGGTGGGACTTCTGTTGGTGGTAAGTCAATTTCAGCGGTCCAACGGTTGCTTGCTCGGGCTGTGCAAAATGTTGAGGTCAGGGGTGAGGTTGTGCCTACTTTGCCATTCGTGAAGTCTTCCATATCTACCACGCCGGAGCGTGAGGGGGAAGATCTCACCGATTCTCTAGACGGGGCTAATCTTCGTACCATTGAAGCCCCGCAAAGGTTCGTTATTTCCTCAGACTCCTCTCATCATTTAAGAACTAATGTTGTGGAGGCTAAAGTTGATTATGTTGTCAGGTCTTCTGTGCCAATAATGACGAATGTTACTACTGTAACTCCTACCGTTGATCCTGTTATTGCTGCTAAAGGGAAACTTGTTGGTCCTTCTGTTTTTGGTGCTGATTCTTCCTCAGCTGGTGGAAGTCACCCTACTCCGGGTGGCTTTTCTGATTGTATTGGTAGCGACTTTCTCATTGGTAGTATTCGCACCGTTATTGACCCTGATCTAATCTCTAAAAAATTTACGTTCCTCAATGGAACGTGACTAACGGGTCTCGTCTTGACGATGGTGATGTCTGCCGTAAGATGGTTGATGAGTTCGCCCCCCCAAAGTTTTTTGCGTCTATTTACGGGATGGAACACGACCAACTTTTTACTGAATTCAATGTGGGGGCTGCCCGTCAGATGTCTTTGAGCGCTGAGGTAAGGATACGCGCTGAGTACAATATTAAGGAGAAGAGGAGGTTGAAGTCCGTGGTTGATGAGCAAGCGGAACTGCTAAAGGTCAGGAAAGTGGAAATTGAAAATCTCAAGGCACAGTTGTTATTGAAAGAGGCGGAAGCCGCGGAGTCCATTCGCCTTCGTGCCGAAGCCTCTAAGTTTGAAGTTATTGAGAAATCCCTGCAGGATGAAGTGAAAACTTTGAAGGATCATAATGCCGCCCTAGAAAAAGAGAAGAATGATCTGGGTGTGAAGGTGGCCGATCTTGCAGCTTCAGTTAAGGTTAGAGAGCAGGAAGTTGTTGATTTGGATGCTTTGGTTACTTCCGTTAAGTTTCAGAAGGATAATCTTGTGGATCAGGTGTGTGCCTTTACACTTAGGTTTTTTGCTTTCTTCCCCCTCTTCTTCGTTTTGTTTTTTCTTATCTGTATATTGCCGCATGATTGCAGGTTCATAAGCTGGAGACGTCTTCTGCCAAACTCCAGGAGAAAGTGGCAGCGTATGAGAATTGTACGGAGCAACTTGAAAAGTTTCAGGATGAGCAGATGAAAATTGTCAATGAGAGGCTGGACAAGTTATATGTTGATTTTGTGGAGATGGCCCTTCATCTTGATGAGAAATTATACCCTCACCTTCTTACCACCATATCCGGTCGCATGTGGCTTCTTACTCATGGCATGGAACTTGCCATTGCCAAATGCTTGAATTCCAGTGAATATCTATCTGCCCTCGGAGCGGCGATTAGTAAGGCTGTTGAGAAGGGTATGCAGGATGGATTATCTGTCGGAATTACCCACGGCACGGAAGGTAGAGATTTGACCGATGTTGCTACGTATAACGCATCTGCAGAAGCTGATTATATGTCTGCTTTGCAACGTCTTCAAAGTGTCAATTTCTCCTTACTTGTGGAGTTAAGATCCAACAAAGATGCTAGCATTGAAACTGTAATGAACCTTCTGCGTCTGGAAGACACTCTTGCTGAAAGATTGGGTTTGGCTGAGTCGCAGCCTCATGTTGACCAACTGATGGTTCCTATTCATCATTCTCCAGACCAACATGTCGTTGGTGCTTCTGCTTTGTCACTTTCATTAGATGTCTCCAGTTCCCGAGTCCGGAAGATTAAGGAGAATATTGCCAACCATAGGTCAGCTCTTCATGATGTCTTTCTTCCCTTATCTGAGCCTTTGTCCGTTACGGCTTTAACAGGCACGGAAGGTACTTCTGATGTTATGCCCGCTAATGCTCACACCACCACGGCCTTGTCTGTTACTTTTGCTTCTGCAAGCTCCATTCCTCCCATTTCTACAGATGATTATGAGGTTGTGCGTGCGGATGGTCAAGAAGGTGCAGGTGTGGGTGCTGACCCTTTCCCTAATGTTGATGACGCGAAGCTAAACATTTCTTAGTAACTTGTTATGATGTCTGGGCTTTGGTCGTATGTGACCGTTTTGTTGCAGCCTCTTTTGTATGAACAATTTTTCTAAGTGTTTTTATCCGTTATATATCGTGGTCATGTGTGACCTTTTTGAATGCAGTCAAATGTACTTGTACAATTTGAATATTTTAATTCCTGGTTAAGGTTTTGCTACAGTTATAATGTCATGGCGATACGTTTAACTTTGTAGTCTTACTTGAATATTTGTGGGTTATTATCCCTATACTGGGTTTGCAATACCTCTTACGTATACTTGAGTTAATTGTTAGGTTTACTCATCCTGTTGTTATACGGAATAACGTTTATTGGGTCGTGCCTCATTGTGTGCGCGTCTTAATCACATAGAAAATAATTTTGCAAAGTAAGGAATAAGAAATTTAAAGGAAAATTTGTGAAGGTAGCTAAGCTTTACTTTTATTAAAATTTTAAAAGACGTTACAATGCATAAATAAGATAAATTGAAATGCATTACCCCCACTGCAGAGTCCGCATGGGTGAGTTGCTTACATTTTGTGAACATAACACTTCTTGAGGTTGCTGATGTTCCAAGTCCGCGGAAGCTGCTTTTCGTCACGATCCCTTAACTTATATGTTCCCTTTCCAAGTGCTTCTGTTACTTCATACGACCCTTCCCATTTGGGACCTAGCTTCCATGTGTCGTTCGCACGACTTGCATCGTTGTTACGGTACACTAGGTCTCCCGGCTTAAAACTTGTACTTCGAACTTTGGAGTTGTAATACCTTTCCATTTTTGCTTTGCTCTTGGCCTCGCGTATTGCTGCCTCTTCTCTCCTTTCCTCCAGAGGTCGAGGTTGATTTCCAGGGCTTCATTGTTTTCTACTAGATCTACTTCCGCTGTCCTGAGTGTGGGCATGCCAATTTCCGCTAGGATGACGGCTTCCGTTCCGTACGTTAACGAGAATGAAGTGTCTCCATTGCTACTTTTTATCATAGTACGGTGTGCCCACAGAACATGAGAAAGCTCTTCCATCTAATTTTTGCTCCTTTCATCCAACCTTGCTTTTATCCCTTCTCCGAGACTGCGATTTGCTCTTTTCACTAGGCCATTGGTTTGTGGATTTTTAACAGAAGCAAAATGTTGACGGATACATAGTTTCTCGCACCAATCTTTGAATAGATTATCCTGAAACTGTTGTTCATTATCCGAGATAATTTCTCCTAGGAGCCCAAATCTACAAACAATGTTGTCCCATATGAATTTTTTGATCTGGTTGCCCGTGATGGTCGCAACCGGTTTTGCTTTGATCCATTTTGTGAAGTAGTCAACGGCTACTATCAAGAATTTGACTTTCCCAGGCCCTTTCGGAAAAGGTCTAGTTATATCAATTCCTCATTTGTAGAACGGCCACGGAGACGTGATTGAGGTTAGCTTTTGCTGTGGATTCCTTGGAATAGGTTTGTGAACTTAACAGTCTTGGCATGCTCTTATTAGCGTTCTTGCGTCCTCGTGCATGGTTGGTCAATAATAACCAATACGCACGGCTTTTGCCATGATGGATCGTGTACCTGCGTGCATGTTGCAAGATCCTTTATGTATCTCTCTCAGAACATAATTGGCCTGAAGTGGTCCTACGCACCGTAGCCATGGTCCAAGGAAAGACTTTTTGTAGAGGATCCCATTGATTATGGCAAACCGCCACGACTTGCGTCTTACTGCTCTTGCTTTTTTAGCTCTTCTAGTAGTGTTCCTTCCGTGAGGTACTTGAAGATAGGAGTCATCCACGTATCTCCTTCTTCTTCTACTACTGCCAATACTTCCGTTGCACTTATAGACTTTTCCTTTAGTTCTTCAACCAGGACTTGTTTACTTAAATGTGCAAAACTCGTTGATGCTATTTTGCTTAACGCATCAGCTTTTTTGTTTTCACTTCTAGGGACTTGTTTAATAGAGAACGCTTTGAAGCTGCTGGTGAGCATTTTTACTTTTTCCAGATATCGGATCATATCAGTTTCTTTTGCGACATAGGTTCCGTTCACTTGGTTTGCCACCAACCGCGAATCAACATTTGCCTGGAGGTTTTTTATGCCCATTTGTTTCGCTATCTTTAAGCTGGCAATCAGAGCTTCATATTCCGCTTCGTTGTTTGTGGCGTCAAACCTGAATCTTAGGGCATAAGTGAATTTCATCCCTTCTGGATTTGTGAGTATCAGTCCTGCCCCGGAACCATCTGTGCAAGATGATCCGTCCGTAAATAAAATCTATGGTTCGGGGAGCTCCTCTTCTTCCGCCATCAGAGTATCCGAAGAGTCCTCCTCTGGTCGTTCGACTATGAAGTCTGCTAATATCTGCCCCTTAACTGATACTCTAGGCCTGTAATGTATTGCGTATTCTCCTAACTCAATGCTCCACTTTTGTAGTCTTCTTGCTACTTCTGGTCTTTATAACACCTGTTGTATTAGTTGGTCCGTGATTACTATTATTGGGTGTGCATGGAAATACCTCTTTAGGCGCTTATTGGCATTTACCAAGGCTAGCACCAATTTGGCCAAGAATCCGTTCAAGCTTGCGAGCTTTCCGTTTAAATTTTGCACATCTTTTAAGCACTTTGGGGACGAAAGACTTAAAACAGCATCTACCTTGTCTGGGCATACCTTCAATCCATTGGTGCTAACCTTGTATCCTAAGAACGTTCCTTCTTCTATTCCAAAAGTGCATTTTTTAGGATTCAGCTTCGTGTTAATTTCTCTTAGAGTTTTGAACGTTTCTTCTATGTCTCTGACTATCTCTTCCTCCGTGTGGCTTTTGATAACAAGGTCATCCACATATACTTCAAGGTTTCTGCCAATCTGTTTATGGAATGCTTTGTCCACCAAACGCTGGTAAGTGGCTCCGGCATTCCACAGGCCAAAAGGCATCTTTGTGTAGCAAAATATTCCTTGGCTTGTAATGAAAGCTGTTTTTTTCCTCGTCTTCTTCTGGCATTTGTATTTGATGATAGCCTTTGTATGCGTCCAAGAAGCATTTAAAAGGGAATCCGCACAGGGATTCCACCTTCCAGTCTATTTCTGGAAGCGGATAACCATCTTTTGGGCATGCTTTGTTTAGATCTTTGAAGTATACGCACATCCTCCAAGTATCATCATGCTTTTTTACCATCACCGGGTTAGACAACCAGTCGTGGTAGTGTACTTCCTTCATGATTCCTGCTTCCACAAGTTTCCTCACTTCTTCTTGTATTGCCTTGTTTCTATCGGCTGCTTGTCCCCGTTTCTTTTGTCTAACCAGAGAGCATCCTTCTCGTACATTTAGGCGGTGTTCCGCAATATGCCTTGGGACGCCAGTCATATCCGCAGGCTTCCAGGCAAAAATGTCCAAGTTACGCTGGAGTAGACTGCACAATTTGTTGCGACCTTCATCTGTGAGAGTGGAGTCAATCATTACTGTTTGTTTCGGATATTCTGGATTTATTACCACTTTGATCCTTTCTTCTACTACTGGTTTGGTGGCCGGAAGGATCCCTTCAGGTCCGGAGACCATCGCACATTCCAGCGGAATTAACCTGCTGCTTTTTAATGTGAATATTCCTCCTTCTACCGGGATCTTCAGCATTCCGTGAACTGTTGACGGAACTGCTTGCAACTTCCTGACTCCCGGCCTTCCAATAATTCCATTGTATGGGGATGGCGACCTTACGACCACAAAATTCATCCAAGTCGAAGCGGAGTGCTCTTCGTCTCCAATTGTTACTAGTAATTGTATTTTCCCTATCGGCCATATTATCTCACCAATGAATCCAATCAGAGGGGTGGTCGCTAGCACCAATTGGTTTTTTGTTTTGGACGTAGTCGGCTGAAACAGTGTTCATACAGTATTTCTGAAGCTGACCCACCATCCACGTACATGCGGTGTATGCAATGTCCTCCTATTTTTGCCTCAATGATCATTGGTCCTTCGGTTCCTTCATCCTCATCCAGAGGTGGGAAAGATATCTCTGTATTAGGAGAAAAGCTTTGCGTTATCTTTTGCCTAGCCACTCTTTCCCAAGGCTGGACCATTAATATGGCTAGTGCTTTGTCTTTTCCAGAAGTTTCTCCTTTCTTTGCTGCCTTGGGATGCTCTTTTCCGCTGTTCTGTTTGAGTTCTTTTATTAGGCGCGACAGTTTTCATGCCTTGAGCATTTTTTCTGTCTGCTTTTCAGATGCATACACTCGTCTGTGTTGTACCCTACTTCTACATGGAACTCAAAAAACTTGTCATGGTTTCGCTTTTTGACCGAAGTCGTCATTGGTGGTGGGGCTTTGAAGTTTTCTTTTTCTAAAGCAAAATTTTCTTTGGGAGTCTTTGTGAGGAGAGTAAATCGATCCTGCTTCCTCTCCGGCCTTTGCTGGTTTCAGAAGTTCCCTTTCCTGAAATTTTGCTTTTGGTTACCTTCTTGCTGTTTCCACGGCGGTAATGACTTCTTTCGCTCATGATTCGATGCTGCCACTTCCCCCCGGAGGAAAGACGTGGTCACTCTCACCATTTCGTCCATCGTTTTTAAGATTTTGTCATGGAGACGTTTGATGAGTTCAGGGTTTGTGATTCCATGCACGAATCCAGAGATTCTCATGCACTCTGGTTCTCCCTTGACATCTCTGCTTTCTAATTTGTATCTTTTCACAAAATCTTCTGTAGACTCTCCATCCCGTTGCTTAATGTTATGGAGCTCTATGGGATCTTTGATGCACTTCTTTTGCTGAATATAGTTTTCTAGGAATGCTTTCTTCAGATCATCATAGCTGTCTATCGATTCAGCCGAAAGTTCATCGAACCATACTCTCGCGTTTCCCGTCAGCGTAGAGTTAAACATGTGGCACCAGGTTGGCATGGCCCACCGTTCTGTTTTTGCGGCAGTCTGAAATTTTTTCAAGTGATCTTCTGGATCCTCACTTCCGTCATATGTCTTAATATGGCTGGGCATTTTTGACTTTGGAAAATCGAAGTAGCAAATTCTGGGTGTAAAAGAATCTGTTTCTTCACACACCCATGGCTGGGATAGATCGTCCTCTTTCTCGCTTGGCTTCTTCTTTCTTGACCTCGACTTCCAATGCCCGCCTCCACTGTCCTCACTTTCTGAGAGCGCGTCTGTGTTCCTTGAGTAGGAAAGTTGGTTGTGGCTATCGGAGCGTGCAGACACACTCCTTCCCCTACTTCCTAACCTTTTGAACACGCCTCCCCCTTTCTCTTTCGGTTTTGGCGATCTTGATCGGTCACGTTTGAGTTTTGAGAACACGCTAGTGCTAGGTCTTGGGCTGCGCAAGCGCCTAGATCTATACCTCCTTTCGTATTCCCTGGTATTCATCGTCCTTGACTCGGAATATTGTGACGTTCTGGTGGATCCGCCGAAGTTAAGTCGGGCTTTCACTTCTTTTAGCTTTTCATTTTTTTTCTTTCTCCTTGTTAAACTTCTCAACTATGATTGCCAGCAATTGGTTGTAATTTTTGTCGCAATATTCCCGGAGGGCTGCGTCGGACGTGGGCCCACCTCGGTCTTGCGGAATTGACTCCTTTCCTCTCCCGGCCGTATTCCGCACGGCGGACATAGGCTGGCTAGGAGCGGGTTGTTCAGGATTGCTCGTGGTAAGTATTTTTGTAGAACGCAGTTGTATTCGTGTCCCACGGATGGCGCCAACTTGTTGGTACAAAATGTGTCACGGGCTGAAAAGGATAGATCTGAGATGGTTATTGGGCTGGGCCAATAAATAGAGTCTTGTACTAAACCAAGTGATGTAATGATTTCCTGCCCAATTAAAGGTAAACCGTTAATCTTACCGTGGGGATGGACCCCACGATTAGACTCTGGCGTGAGAGTAAGTATTCATGTATGTCAGAGAATGTGTGTGTGAAATATGGTCAGAGAATCATACCTTGTGGGGTGTCAGAGTACCCCTTTTTATAGGTGAGCCAAATATTAGGTTTTTGTGATATTTCACTTGTATCTGTTAATGGGCCGAAGTGGGCCCCTTGTCTGGCAAGGGTCCGCAGTAATCGTGTTTTGCGGACGTGGATTCTTTTCCGCGGATGTTGCTTGGTCCGCGGAAGGTCTGCCTTGTCCGTCTTGCTTCTTCCGGGCCATACCAGCACAGGACTAGGCTTAGCTCTGGCCCATCTTGCTTTATTTGCTTGGTTGGGCCTGGAGCCCATTGTGATAATACGGTTCAGGCCTGGTAAACCTATTATACGTCATCAATGTTTAAAACTTGTACGGAGTATTAACTGAAATTTTGCATGCCGTCTCATGAATTTCGATGGCCTCGTGCAATCATCAAAAAAAGCCTTAAACACACACACAAAATACACGTGTATCAATAGTGCATAAATAAATTAAACTCGAACCTCATAGTGCTTATATATATAATAGAAGGACATGAAATTTGGTGACCCTGTACGATGACACCTTTTGCATTCTAAAAACGGCCCTGCAATGTTATTAAAAAAATTGCTAATTTTAGAATACAGTTACTTTTCATGTCATATTTACAAATTTGACTCTTTACATTTAATCAATCAAAATGGTTTTCAAACAAGCATATGACATTTTGGTTGATGCAAAGTGTAATCGTTTCGTTTTAATTTTCATTTTTCTTCTCCTTTTACAAAATATTTACTCCATCCGTTTTAGATTTTTATTTTCTGACAAAAAACAGATAATTTATGAAAAATATAATTATTACTGATTTCAATTTATTATTTCATGTAGAATGAAAATTAGACTCTTAACCAATTATTTACAAATTTCTTTTAATTTTGTAAAAATAAGAGTAATTACAATGCATCAGTTTACAAAAGATTTTTTACTATTTGATAAGTTTTTAAAGAGTAAATTGCATAAAACGTCCCTAAAGTTTGGCCAAATTGCATGTTTCGTCCCAAACGTTACGAAAGTGCAAGGATTGTCCTTGTGGCGAAACCTTTGGTGCAAGTATCGTCTCTGTGAGGAAACATTTAGGGAAACCTTTAGTGCAAATATTTGCACCAAAGGTTTCCCACAGGGACGATCCTTGCACTTTCGTAACGTTTGGGACGAAACAAGCAATTTGACCAAACTTTAAGGACGATTTATGCAATTTACTCTTTTTTAAATGAGTTGGTGCAATGTAACAAATTTTTTACCAAAGAGTTGTTGAAAGATGACTTGGTACACAGTAAACGTTTGACATAAAACTTATCAAGCGATTTACAATAATTGGAAAGGAATACGCCACATAATAGTAACCAAGTTTCATTAGTGTTCCAATTTGATACCTCAAAGTTTATATTAACCATAAAAACCATCAAACTTTCAAAAGTGTTCCAATTTGATACCTCAAAGTAACGATCTTCGCAAGGCACGAGAGTAGTCATCCGAGAAATCTCAGCCAAAGAGTTAAGTTGCATCTCTTCAATTTCACTTCTCGCTTTTCTTCGAAATGAGTTATCTAAACTTGACGCATTCAATTTCGAACTAACAGTAGCATTCTTATTCAACTCAAGAGCGAACATACGTGGGAACAGCTCTTTGATGACACCGCCTTCATACCAATTGTCGAGCCAGAACCGCGTGTTCTCCCCATTCCCCAGCTTCAATCGGATGTAATCTGCAACATTAATACCCCGACCTTGTAACACCCTTACTTCGTGAACTATCGATGTCCAGCAGGTTCGAACTCCACCAGAAACATCCTTGTTCAAATTCCCGTCCTCCCCATAAATAGCCTTAATCACTTTAGTCCATAAGGAACATTTCTGAGAATAGAACCGCCAAACCCACTTAAGCATGAGACCTCTATTAAGGGCAAACAAGCTTGATACCCCTAAACCCCCTTTATCCTTCGGAGTTAAGACCTTGTTCCACTTTACCCAAGAAGCTTGTCTTTTCGGTGGCTTCAATTCGAAAGGAGATTGATGGGAATCGGTTTCAGGATGTTAGTTTGCCGACTAGGTGGGTTAAATCCGTGCCAATCAAGGTGAATATCATAGCTTGGAAAGTCAAATCTAACGCGCTCCCAACGCGTTTTAATATCTCTCGTCGTGGAATGGATATTGATTCGATTGTTTGTCCCATTTGTAATGCCGGTGTGGAATCGACAAACCATATTTTCTTTCAATGCGTTGTAGTGAGACAGATTATGCGTAAGATATCTTCTTGGTGGAATATCGACTATTCGGATGTGAATTCTTACGAGGAATGGCGAGTTTGGTTGGTTTCTATTCGGATTCAATCCAAACTCAAAGGCGTTCTTGAGGGTGTATACTATGGTTTGTGGTGGTATATGTGGAACTTTCGCAACAAGCTTCTGTTTGATAAGAAGATCCCTGAAAAGGCGCTGATATTTGATAATTTAGTTTCTAGTTCTTTTTATTGGTGTAAATTCAGATGTAAAGCGTCGTTCAAGTGGGACGATTGGCTTAAGAACCCTTATATTGTTCTTGTTTGATCTAGCTCCTTGCTAGTGTTTTAATAAATCGCCGTTCAAAAAAAAAAAAAGTCTATTAAGATCACGCGCACTAGCACTAATGAACAGACATCTTCCTTGTTAACACAGATTGAGGATCTAAAGGCTCAATTAGAAGGCAATTTAAAAGTTGCCACTAGAAGTTCTGTCAAAACAAAAGTTCTTGCGCCTGGCATGTATGCCATTGATGTTAAACCCATCCCTCATCCCCTTAAGAACAATAGGAGTGCTCATTTAAACTATATCAACCATCTTAAGGAGAGTGTAGAAACAGTGAGGGAGATTGTAGAGGAAGCTAGAGTAGTTAAACCACTGGATAATGCACTTAACTATGCTTGTCAATACACCAAGTATTCAGGAAGTTGATAGAATATGTTATTGCACTTGCCCAAAAGAATCACTGAAAGAGATAAGCCAAAGGGGTGGGCCCTTCTATCCCTTTAACTAGGAAAAAGCAAGTTACTTTTACTGATACATGCAGTACATCTACTAATAACACACAGAAACATGGAGTGCACCAGAAAACTCAACCGTCTAATGTCCAGGTGATTCCTTCTACAGGAGTAAGCAGTTCCACTCGTGCAAGCGGATCAAAGCCTAGAAGCAATACAAAGCACAATAGGATCCTGCCACTAGAGATTGTGAATAAACAAGAAAGTAGAAGAATATCCTAGACAAATAAGTCTGTTTGGACAAAAGTGAATCGAGTTGATTCTAGCATTAGCTCTAAGCATGTTGTAATTAATTCGAATTCTGAATCTGTGTGCAAAACGTGTAACAAATGTTTGAATTCTGCAATCATAAATGTGTGTTTTAATAATTTGAGCTTTTTTAAGTGCTACCCCCCACATCGTTAAAATTGTCTTGAACAAAGGGAAGCAGATTTGGAAACCAAAAGGCAAACTGTCTGATAACAGTTTGAACAAGACCAAGCAGATTTGGCAACCAAAAGGCAAACTGTTTGATAACAGTTTGAAGAAGACCAAGCAGGTTTGGAAAGCAACGGGAAAACTATTTGCTAATGTTGGTTATCAATGGAGACTCACAGGAAAGAAATTCACCTCAGGAAAACTTAATTGTGGTTATCAATGGAGACCCACAGGAAAGAAATTTGCCTTAGGTATAACTTTGCCCTTTAAACTAGGCTTCCTGTGACATGTACTACTATGTCAGCTAACCAACAGGACCCCAACACAAATTGGGGATCCAAAATTCCAAACCCTCCAAATTCGATTGTTTTCAAATGCAGGTGGTACAGATCATCCTTTGGTATCTGGACTCAGGCTGTTCAAAACTCGATTTAGAGGAATGAATGGCTCCTGTACGCATCAGTTCAGGACCCGAGCCTATCATGATGACCCCTGGACAACTCAATTCAGGGCTCGCCCCATCGCCTGTCCCTGCAACTACATACATTCCACCAACAGATAAAGATCTGGAGATTTTATTCCAACCGATGTTCAATGAATACTTTGATCAATCTACAGATGGTGAACCAGTACCTACGGCTACTGTTGTTAACGCTCCAATTGTTTCTACAAATACATCTGTTTCTACAACGATTGCTCAAGATGCACCTTCTACAAGTCATTCACTGTCATCCTCACAAGTGCATCCTCCAGTCTTTCCTCAAGGTGTTGCAGCTGGACCAACTATCGAAGACACCTCAATTACTCAAGCTGACCTTCATCCCTCAGTTAACCCTGTTGCAGGAGAACCTAGTTCTGCACAGTCAACATCAGGGGATGTTAGTTTAGCTGAACCCAACCAAGTTACTCAACCACCAGATCATCTCAGAAGATGGACCAAAGATCACCCTCTTGATAACATCGTTGGCAATCCCTCTCGTCCTGTATCTACCAGAAAACAGTTAGCATCCGATGCTTTGTGGTGCAGTTTCCAATAACTGAACTGTCCCAAATCGACCCAAAACTCAAAATGGCCGTGATAGAAGACTGCTGGTTTCAAGCCATGCAAGATGAAATTCACGAATTTGATCGACTTGAAGTATGGGAATTAGTATCCCTCGCCCAATCATGTTATGGTAATCGCTCTTCAAGTGGATCTAACAAAGTGAAGCATGATGAATATGGAGATGTAATGAAAAACAAGCTCAGTGAGATCAAAAGGATATCGATAGGAGGAAGGACTTGATTTTGAAAGAATCGTTTTGCTCCAGTTGCGGCACGGATAGAGCCATCAGAATATTCATTGCCAATGCTGCAACCAAGAATATGATCATCTACCAGATGGATGTCAAAACTGCTTTTCTGAATGGTGATCTTCAAGAAGAAGTCTTTGTCAGTCAGCCTGAAGGATTTGAAGACCAGGATAATCCTACTCACGTTTATCATCTGAAGAAGGCTCTTTATGGGCTAAAGCAGGCCCAAGGGCATGGTATGACACACTATCAAAGTTTCTTATGGCTAACAAATTCTTCAAGGGGCGTGGATCCAACGTTATTCATATGCAAATCAGGCAAACATATTCTACTTGTTCAAATATACGTAGATGACATCATTTTTGCCTCAACAGATCATAATGCGTTCCAAATTTCAGATGTCAATGATGGGACAAATGTTGTTTTTCTTAGGACTACAAGTTTCTCAAAGTCCCAGAGGCATCTTTATTAACCAAGCAAAATATGCTCTCGAAAACCTTAAAAGAAATATTGGAATTAATCTCTCCTGACCCTGTCGATACACCAATGGTAGATCGATTGAAACTGGACGAGGATCTCTTGGGGATTCCAGTTGACCAAACTCGATTTAGAGGAATGGTTGGCTCCCTAATGTACCTTACAGCCAGTAGACCAGACCTTGTATTCGCTGTATGCATGTGTGCTAGATATCAAGCTAAGCCTACCAAAAAGCACCTTGAAGCAATCAAACGTAATCTTCCCGGTCCCATAAAAGGAAACCATTAACTGGTCATGTGGTATCCGAAGGAACAATGCTATGTCACAAACATTATGCAGATGCGGATCATGCGGAGATGTCAGTATCGAGAAGAAGTACGTCGGAGTGCTCAGTTCTTGGCGAAGATTTGGAAGCTGTGCATCAAAAGAAGCAAAAAAGCACGGCCATCTCAACAACAGAGGCAGAATACATTGCAATGTCTGGATGCTGTGCTCAAATCCTTTGGATGAGATCTCAGCTAAAAGACTACGGCTTTCTGTTCAATAAGATTCCTCTGTACTGTGATAACAAAAGTGCCATTGCTCTAAGCTGCAACAATGTCCAGCACTCACGATCTAAGCACATCGACATACGACACCATTTCATTCGAGAGCAAGTGGAAAATGGAGTGGTTGAACTCTACTTCGTGGAAACAAACTATCAACTGACAGATATCCTCAACAAAAAGCTTTACCAAGAGAGCGTTTCGAATTTCTACTCCCACGACTTGGGATGAAGAGTTTAACCCCTGAAACCCTCAAACGCCTTCAAGAAGGAGAGGATGAGTAAATGAATGTCTCTTTTTATCCTTGTACAATAAGTACATAAAAATATACTTGGTAAATATGTAAGTCATTCGAATTACAAAATGGTTTGCAATAACATCAAATTGGCAACCCTGTTCTCTTTGAAGGAAAGATTGTCCGTTTGAAGACAACTGGTTTTCCTACAACGTTAATTAATTTTACTCGGGCAAGGATTAGACTTTATATCCATGAATTTGGGATTATGTACGTTTTCAAGCATTTTTCTTAATTGGGAAGAGAAGTCTTCCTGTTGATACAAAATAATTTTTCTTAATTATTCCTTCAAAATTATTTGTAGTTAACCACGGTGGTAATAAGTGTTTGATGCAAATGCCATCCGGACATTTTTAGACACTCAATCAATGACTACAAACTCTTTTCATATAAAACGTGTCATCGATTGAGGGTAGAGGGTTGTTCAAATATAATGATTGGGTGGCCTATTGTAAAGAGTGACCGGTCTCGGATAAACAAAAGAAGCTAAGAACCAATCTCAAGAGGCCTCACTGCATCAGCTGATAATTCATTCTAGCGTTACAAGAGACTACGATACAAAAACATTAAAAAAAAAAACAAAATCAACACTTCAGCCACCACCACCGCCCCACTACAAAAACCTACAGTTCGATCGAGATATTGTAGATAAGTTAAAGATCTAAGAAACTTCAAAAATCTTGAATGCTACAGTATGAAGGCTCAGAGATATTGGCTACTGTCCTATCAAGAGAAGTGAATTGATTTATCATTCCAGCAATTATAGGTCAATATCATCGGTAATGAAACATACATCTCGTACATTATAAGTAGTATGGAATTAGATGTTATGTGTCAGTCTATGAATTCTTCATGAGTTTTTCATTAAACTCGAAAAACCAGGTTTTTGAGTTTAACGAACAAATCTTTCAAAATTATCATATCTGACACAAACAACATACCCTCAACGGATTGAGGGGGAGCATTAATATTTTCCAAACCAGCTTGTAACTAAATATGATCAACATCTAAGTTCTCAAGGTGTATTCTCCACCCCAAATGTGTAAACATTTTCGAATACCGGATCACATATTGAGGGGGAGCTTTTCTGAAATGCATAAAACAACCGGGTACTACACACATTGATCGATATATCATAAGACCTGGATTGATTTTTCAACAGTGATTTTGAAAAAATGAGCAGGTGAATTGTACCAAAAGACTGACCATGTAATACTTTTTTATCGGAAGCTATAAGGATGGTTAAGGTTAAGGTACTCGTTTCCGATGAGATCTGCCAAACCAGAGGGTGATCTACCCATGGATAATCCACTAGTATAGTACAAAAGTCCTTAGGTATGATTAAAAGAGTAAAGTAGAACAAGGGATAGTGCCGACTAGATGGAGCTAGTACTGGAAATATACCCAACAAGTGCTAGATCATGATCTAGTAAGCACTTGAAGGGGTTGAGGAATAAAAAGATTGTGACATATAAAGGGTGTAAAGAAAGAAGCCCTCCATACACTTAAGGCAGAAACCGGGTCAATACATATGCTGTCAGAATCACAAGTTGATTGCTGACATTGAAGACGACATCATGGACCCAGTGATGCAATGCACAACCCTTCCCAGCCATTCGAGTTTCTCTTGAAAGAAACTTGTCTCATTTGTCACGGAGACTAAACATGCAATCTACTCACTCCGAGTAAGTCGGTATTGAAAAGGTGGCAGTCAGCTCCAGCCTCCGATCACTAATATCAAAGCGCACTTTCGAGTCTAGAGCCAAGAGATCATCAATTAATCTCGTTAGGACACATTTCCATTTATCTTGTCTTTCACACACTGTGGAAACAAGGTTATCTTAAGAGTCCTACGCATTATCCTTGTGATATTGCCAGAACATCCGAGTGATACGAAGGTATTCACTATGAAGATGGAAATCCTGCTAGAGCCTACATCAAACAAGCTCTAGGTAGGTGACTTGTGCGATTCTACAAGAATCAAACTTGTGTCAACTGGAAAGAAACGATGGTGCGATTCTACGTGAATCAAACTTGTTCCAAGCATAAGAGTTTGACGGTTATAGAACCATTTGACAATCAAAATCAAAACTAACGAAGTGTTACAAAATAGTTTTCATAATTAAATACTTAAACTGATTTTTTCAATATCAATTTTCTCTTATATTAGGCTAACTGTTTTCATTACAGATCATTTAAAAATGAGATGGTGAGATGAGATACCCAGTTCCAGTAATTTCAAAGTTTAATAACCAAGTGGCTCAGACACGACCTACACTTGTTATGAAGTTATGAAAGATCTCATAAAGGTGTCAAAGTTTCGCAAACTCTGATATCATATTCTTCTTCACAAGTGCACAAGATGGCAATAAATTACTAGATGATGAGAGATTAAGTTTGGCTGATGATCTCAAGAAAGCTCATGATCAAAATCAAAACAAGTCAAAGTGAACAAGCTCAATTGTTATCTAAAGATCACTACAACAAAGTACTAGATGTAACATGAAGAATCAAAAGACTGCAAGCTGTAAGAGCTTAAGTCTAGTGTTTTCAAGGGTGACCTCCCTTAGGGGGAGATTGTTAGATATGAGTAAAAGACTCGGTCACCCCGTATATTTATTGTTTATAATAGTTCGTAGTTTAATAGTTAATCGTATGTCTTTCGGTTTTAAGCCGGGTACTAATACCCGGTATTTTGTAAAAACTATATAAGCCTCTTCCAACTTTGGAAGAGGCAAGCTAGTCAATAATCATTTTCACTTTAACACATACACTTTCTCTCTCTAGAAAATCTCTCTATGTGTTTCTCTCTCTAGAAACTAGCCCAATCACAAGAATCATCACCGTGTTATGAAATAAACGTTCCACCATCCCACACGGACTAGAATTTCGTGACTGATCCGGTGGATCCGCCCAAGTTAAGTTGGGCTTTCACTTCTTTCAGCTTTTCATTTTTTTTTCTCCTTGTTAAACTTCTCAACTATGATTGGCAGCAATTGGTTGTAATTTTTGTCGCAATATTCCCGGAGGGCTGCGTCGGACGTGGGCCCACCTCGGTCTTGCGGAATTGACTCATTTTCTATCCCGGCCGTATTTCGCACGGCGGACATGGGCTGGCTAGGAACGGGTTGTTCAGGATTGCTCATGGTGAGTATTTTTGTAGAACGCAGTTGTATCCGTGTCCCGCGGATGGCGCCAACTTGTTAGTACAAAATGTGTCACGGGCTGAAAAGGATGGATCTGAGATGGTTATTGGGTTGGGCCAATAAATAAAGTCTTGTACTAAACCAAGTGATGTAATGATTTCCTGCACAATTAAAGGTAAATCGTTAATCTTACCGTGGGGACGGACCCCACGATTAGACTCCGGCGTGAGAGTAAGTATTCATGTATGTCAGAGAATGTCAGAGAATGTGTGTGTGAAATATGGTCAGAGAATCATACCTTGTGGGGTGTTAGAGTACCCCTTTTTATAGGTGAACAAAATATTAGGTTTTCGTGATATTTCACTTGTATCTGTTAATGGGCCGAAGTGGGCCCCTTGTCTGGCAAGGGTCGGCAGTAATCGTGTTTTGCGGACGTGGATTCTTTTCCGCGAATGTTGCTTGGTCCGCGGAAGGTCTGCCTTGTCCGTCTTGCTTCTTCCGGGCCGTACCAGCACGGGACTGGGCTTAGCTCTGGCCTATCTTGCTTTATTTGCTTGGTTGGGCCTGTAGCCCATTGTGATAATACGGTTCAGGCCCAGAGGCCTGGTAAACCTATTATACGCCATCAGTGTTTAAAACTTGTACGGAGTATTAACTAAAATTTTGCATGCCGTCTCATGAATTTCGGTGGCCTCGTGCAATCATCAAAAAAAGCCTTAAACACACACACTAAATACACGTGTATCAATAGTGCATAAATAAATTAAACTCGAACCTCACATGACTTATATATATAATAGAAGGGCATGAAATTTGGTGGCCCTCATCTAGCGGTGACCTTGTACGATGACACCTTTTGCATTCTAAAAACGGCCCTGCAATGCTAAGTACTCCCCCCCGCCCATTTTTTATTGTCTACATTTCCTTTTTTGGGATTCCCAAATATAATTGTCCGCACTACTAAAATAGATAGGGGAAGTTTGATCAAGTTTACTATATTACCCTTGTTTGAAATTATTAGTACAAACTTTAAAGAAGACTTTAATTAATTAGCTAAGGGTAAAACTGTCATTCTGTTAAAAAGTAAGAAAGAGAAAACTGTAATAAATGCACTTTTCTTAAACTGTGTGTTTTTTGTCAGAGGACAATTATTTTGGGGCGGGGAGTAAAAAAATTGCTAATTTTAGAATACAGTTGCTTTTCATGTCATATTTACAAATTTGACTCTTTACATTTAATCAATCAAAATGGTTTTCAAACAAGCATATGACATTTTGGTTGATGCAAAGTGTAATCGTTTCGTTTTAATTTTCATTTTTCTTCTCCTTTTACAAAATATTTACTCCATCCGTTTTAGATTTTTATTTTCTGACAAAAAACAGATAATTTATGAAAAATATAATTATTACTGATTTCAATTTATTATTTCCTGTAGAATGAAAATTAGACTCTTAACCACTTATTTACAAATTTCTTTTAATTTTGTAAAAATAAGAGTAAATACAATGCATCAGTTTACAAAAGATTTTTTACTATTTGATAAGTTTTTTAAATGAGTTGGTGCACTGTAACAATTTTTTTACCAAAGAGTTGTTGAAAGATGACTTGGTACATAGTAAACGTTTGACATAAAACTTATCAAGCGATTTACATTAATTGGAAGGGAATACGTCACAGAATAGTAACTAAGTTTCATTAGTGTTCCAATTTGATACCTTAAAGTTTATATTAACCATAAAAACTATCAAACTTTCAAAAGTGTTCCAATTTGATACCTCAAAGCATCTATGTATGCATTAACATGTTGTACATTAATTTTAAACATCCACCCCCTGAATTTAACTACTTCCAACCAACTGTATGTACAACTCGTTAATGCACAACTAAACATAGTAAATAACCACAAAATAATAACCAAGTTTGAGAAGTGTTTCGTTCAAGTCACTCTAACATGAAAATTACACAAAAATGAAACAGTTTAGAAACTTTGATGGTTTTAGTGATTGATATAAAGTTTGAGGTACCAAATTGGAACAGATCTCAAACTTAGTTACTATTTAATGATTTTCCTCTAATTGAAAACTTAAACGACACACAAGAGAGGTATACAAAAAAGAGATTTTTTTTAATGAATCTTCTAGATACTAAAATACGAAAATGGACGACGCATAGAAAGTTTACCAAAAGAGCTTTTCGACAATAATGATTAGATGTATGACACTTGTCACATCCTGCGACTATTAAGCAGGCGCGCATGATGATATGGTATGCGCTTATGCTATGCGCCGATGCATTTACCAAAATCCAAAATGCGTCGGATGCATAACTCTTATGCGCTTAATGCAATCTATGCACCACTAAGTCCTTATGCGCCTAATGCATAAGTTTTATGTGCATGGCCACATGCATCTTGTGAAAGGTTTATGCGTCTGATGCACTCCTTATGCGCCATGATGCACCTCCAAGTACT
Organism: Tanacetum coccineum; assembly: GCA_026074375.1. Lineage (NCBI taxonomy): Eukaryota > Viridiplantae > Streptophyta > Magnoliopsida > Asterales > Asteraceae > Tanacetum > Tanacetum coccineum. The sequence continues at coordinate 22,419 of BQNB010072411.1, forward strand.
TATGCGCCTCGTGCATAAGTTTTATGATGCATCTTGTGAAAATTTTATGCGTCTGATGCATATCTAATGCATCCATAATTTGTGTGCATGATGCATCTTGTGAAACCTTTATGCACCTGATGCATAACTTATGTTCATGCGCTTCGTTTTATTATCTATCGACTTGGTGCATCATGCGTAGTGTTTCTTTGAGTGATATTTCATGAAAAGAAATGAAAAAAATATGCATAAACCTTATGCGCCGATGTGTATAAGCAAATGTGCCTGTATGCATAAAGCTTGTGTGCATGTATGCACAAGACGTCTTGGGTTGTTTTGATAAAATGAAAAGAAAAAAAAGGTTTGAATTGGTAAAATGATGTATTAGTAGGCTTGTTTGGTAATTTATTTTATTTTTAAAAAAATTATTGAAAGACATCAGTAGAAGATTTTTTTTATCTTAATCTTAACTTGAATTTCTTAAAAAAAGTAAAGTTAAAGGTCTAAAATACCCTCTTTAATATCCCTACTTTAAATCAAAACTAAATAAAAACATGAAAACTTAAATGAATAATTAATACACATTTTTATTCCAAAGAAACCACACATACAAATTGTTTTGGAGGGAGGTTATATTAGAAACCTTTCATTTCTTGGATACTGGGGGACCAATCCCACCCATCCATCCAAAAAGATCTAAGGGCTGAGATTAAAATCCACTTATTAACCAAAAAGAAAAATAAAAATAAAAAAAGCGGAGGGGTATGTTTGTCATTTAACCCTCACAACTACCCACACCTCCAATCACTCACCTCGTCTTTTTTCGATCTATCTATCTCCCTCTCCCTCTCTCTCTCACCTAACACCATTAAAAACACATACAAACACATAGTTTTACGAATTCATATCTGTTTCAACATCTTTGAGCGATTATCTCTTCTTCAGTTCATTAACAACAGGTAAAGTTCATTCGATCTGTTTTTTTTTGTTTTTTAAGGTTATTTGATGTGAATAAACTTATAATTCAGCTTATCCTCTTTTAGCTTATTTGACAAATTATGTGAATTTATCGTGTTGAATGATAAGCTAACTTATTAGGTGATTGATGTGAATAAGCTTATGAATTATAAACATCTGAATTTATTATGTTGAATTATAAGCTAACTTATTAGCTTATTTTTATGAATTATTAGGTTTTATGGCTTAATCTACCCTGAACAGATATAGTATGACCTGTTAGTGAAAAATCATATATGATAAGTTGCTTGAAAAAAATGTAAAAAATTATGGACTGTATCATATATGATATAAGCTAGGTTTTAAGCATTTATACTATATCATATATGATAATGTGCTTGAAAATAAAATACAAGCAGTTTGTGATCTTCTGGTGAGTACTAAAAAGTTAGTTTTGTATATATTATGATATATGATAATCTGCTTGAAAGTCAACTTTTTTAAAACTATAATATATCATATATGATAATGTGCTTGAAACTAAAATACAAGTAACTCTGTCTTCTGGTGAGTAATTAAAAGTTAGTTGTGTGCCTAATATCATATATATTAATCTGCTTGAAAGTTAACTTCTTTAACATTATAATATATCATATATGATAATGTGCTTGAAAGTTAAATCAAATCTTTTTATTTGTGAAAAGAAGGCTGTTTTCAAGACATCTTAAACACCGCAAACATCCAAATGCCCATGAAGCTCAATGAAGAAGCTCATGAATTTTCATTTGACTGTCAAAATGTATTCTTCGTTTTTCTCTTGTAATCTCCGTATGGAGTTTTAACGTCTACAAACGATTATTGTAAACCATTGGTAACTGGTACAATGTCTTCATGTTATATATTGAAATGAAAATGGTGAAACATTTGTGGATGTGATTTTTGATATTATGTGTGTTTTGTTAAAGTTTTATTGCACCTTCATAATCACTTCCAAATAAAAAAGCATTAGAACAGGAACACATGTTAACATTGTTTAAACATCAAGTATGATAGTTGATAAATCAGTGATGATCATGTGAAATCATATATGATTTACGAAAGAAATCACATATGATACTTTGTTACCAAATTGTAAAATACAAATATCACATATGATAATTCAAATATAAAATAATCTGATGTACAATCATATATGATTTCATAGAATATCACATATGATATATAATAAAATCGCATTCATGTAAGATCAAAAATAACAAAATTTAAGTGAAAAAAGAATTATAACACTTGTTTTTATAACAATCAAACATAAAAGAGTTTTTTTTAAACAATAATTTCTTCTTGAATAACAACTTAATGTTGAACCACGATTTGTTCTTGATCTTCAAACCTCTTAGGTCACCTACTTTTGTTGTGATCAAAACTTCCACATAATGAACAAGCATTCATGTTCTTCAATCCTGAAAATATAAAATGAATATAAACTGTTTTTTGGAAAAATGAAATATCATATATGATAATCACATGCCATATATATATAACAAAGCAATATCATATATGATATACATATGAAAAGTATCATATATGATATATCAAACACATAAACCAAAAGCTACTTAAACTGCTTATTGCTAAGTGATAAGCTAAATGCATCTTAATTAAGCTTATATAAACAAATTAATCTAATAGAGCTTATTCAGAACATAAAAAAAGTTAATAATAAAGCTTACTAACACTAGAAACATAAGTAAGCTAACAAGATAGCTTATAATTCATCAAAATAAGCTAATAAGCTAGCTTATAATTCAGCAAAATAAATCCAGATGATGATGATTAATAAACTTATTTATATAGATCATCTAGTAAGGTAGCTTATCTCTAGCAACAATTAATTCATATCATTTGTTCAAATAAACTGAATTATAAGCTCATAAATTTAAATGATAATAAATTAATAAGCTTATTCACATCAGATAAGCTAAAACAAGAACAAATCTAATGAATCTAACCTGATGTTAATCAATTGAAGAAGGAGATAATGGATCGAAGATCGATCGATTTTTTTTTTGTTGATCGATCGATTCTTTGTGGATCGGTGTAGAGAGAGAAAAAAAGGTGGTGATAGAAAAAACACACATTATGTGTGTGTGTGTATTATGAGGTGTTTATGAAAAAATAATATATATATTGTACAAAAATACCCCTCTAGTGTAAATAGACAATTTAATCTCAACCATTGGATAAGATGAAGATGGAGGGTAGGATGAGTCCCTTGGTATTCAAAAAAACTTTGGTATCCAAATAAACCTAAATCATGATATAAATATATAAATTTATAAATATTTTCATATTTTGTGCTGCTTTAAGTAAAGCCTTAAAAAACGTCATAACTCGCCATGACTTATAAGGCGTGAGGCTTGGCTATGCCGTCACGCCACGCCTCACGCTATTTATAACCTTGGGTGTGGTTGATGTCTGCTCTCTGCTACCTTTTTTCTGTTCCGGTCTTTCATTTTATAATACCAAGCAACAAGTATAAGAACCTGCGCGTTGCAGCGGGGCTAATTTTTTGTTCCCGAATATTTTTTTGCAATTACTTCAAATTGCAACCCATGTTCTCATTGAAGGAATGATTTGTCGTCTGAAAGACAACTGTTCCTAACAACAGGTAATTAATTTTACTCGGGCATGGATTACTTTATATCCATGCAATTTGGGATTAATGTACGTTAGTGCATTTTTCTTAATTCGGAAGAGAAGTCTTCTTGTTTGATAACCAAATAATTTTTCTTAATTGATTCTTCAAAATTATTTGTGTTAACCACGGTGGTAAAAGTGTTGTTTGAAAATCAATCCGGACAATTTGACACTCAATCAATGACTACATCTCTTTCAATAGAAAACGGATCATCGATTGAGGGGGAGAGTGTTGTTCAAATTTAATGTCTGAATGCCGATTGGAAAGTGTAACCGGGTCTTTGAGAGACAAAAGAAGATAAGGAACCAAATCTTCAGACGCTCACTGCATCTGCTGATGTTCCTCTAGGTAACAGAGACAACTATACAACATCAACACTTCCACCACAACACCTCCACTACCAAAACTACAGGTCATTGAGATATTTAGGAGAAAGTTAAAGATCAGAAATCTCGAATGCATCATTTAGTGGAAGAATCAGAGATATTGGCTACCCTCTAATCAAGAGATGTGACATGATTAAGATCAATATCATCGGTAATTGCAACATACATCTTGTTACATTCTAAAGTTGTATGGAATTTGATGTTATGTGTCTGTGTTATGTATCTTTATGAGTTTTTCATTAAACTTAAAAAACCATGGTTTTTTGAGTTTAACGAAAAATCTTTTCAAAATTACATATCTGACACAAACGACATGCCTAACGATTAAGGGGGTGCATTAATAAGTTTCCATTACACAGCTTTTGAACTAAATTATGATCATACATCTTAAGGTTTCAAGGTGTTTTCTCCACCCCCATGTGTCTTAATACAGTTGGAATACGATGCCACATGTTGAGGGGGGAGTTTTTCTGAAATGCAAAAAAATCGGGTACTAAAACTTTGATAGTTATATCATAAGTACCTGATTGAGTTTTTCAACAGTTTGATTTTTTGCAGGTGAACTATACCATAAAGACTGACCTCGTATTTATTTTATCGAGTTATCAGGATTGGGATGGTTAGGTACTCGTTCCTATGATTCCTACCAAAAACCGGAGGGATCTACCAGTGACAATCCATAGTTAGTACAGAAAAAGTCCTGTAGGTATGATTAAAAGGAGTAAATGTGAGAACAAGGGAATAGTGCCGACTGAGATGGAGCTAGTACTGGAATATACCCAACAAGGTGCTAGTCATGAAGTCTCGGTAAGCACTGAAGGGGTTGAGGAATGAAAAAGAATTGTACAGATAAAGGGTGTAAAGAAAGAAGCCCTCCATACACTTAAGGCAGAAACCGGGTCAATACATATGCTGTCAGAATCACAAGTTGATTGCTGACATTGAAGACGACATCATGGACCCAGTGATGCAATGCACAACACCTTCCATCTTCGAGTTTCTTCTTGAAGAAATTGTCTCAATTGGTCCCCGGAGACTAAACATGCAATCTACTGTCTCACTCACTCCGAGTAAGTCGGTATTGAAAAGGTGGCAGTCAGCTCCAGCCTCCGATCACTAATATCAAAGCGCACTTTCGAGTCTAGAGCCAAGAGATCATCAATTAATCTCGTTAGGACACATTTCCATTTATCTTGTCTTTCACACACTGTGGAAACAAGGTTATCTTAAGAGTCCTACGCATTATCCTTGTGATATTGCCAGAACATCCGAGTGATACGAAGGTAAGTTCATATGAAGATGGAATTCCTGCTAGAGCCCACATCAAACAAGCCTAGGTAGGTGATTGTGCGATTCTACAGAATCAAAACTTGTGTCAAACTGGAAAGAAGATGATGCGATTCTACGTTGAATCAAACTTGTTCCTAGCACAAGAATGACGGTTATTGAACATTTGACACAATCCAAAAACTATGAAGTGTTACAAAATATTTTCATAATTAACCTTAGGACTGATTATCAAATCAATTTTTTCTTTATTGTTAACTGTTTCATTTACAGGGATCATTTAAAGTATGGTGATGGAGGATGGAGTACCAAGTTCCAATAAAGCAAGTTAATAACGAATGCTCGACACGGCCACACTTGTTATGAAGTGATGAAAGATCTATAAAGGTTCAAATGCTCCGCAAACTCTGGATCATATTCAATTCTTAACCAGTGCACAAGATGGCCATAAATTACTAGATGATAAGAGATTAAGTTTGGCTGATGATCTCAAGAAAGCTCATGATCAAAATCAAAACAAGTCAAAGTGAACAAGCTCAATTGTTATCTAAAGATCACTACAACAAAGTACTAGATGTAACATGAAGAATCAAAAGACTGCAAGTTGTAAGAGCTTAAGTCTAGTGTTTTTAAGGGTGACCTCCCTTAGGGGGAGATTGTTAGATATGAGTAAAAGACTCGGTCACCCCATATATTTATTGTTTATAATAGTTCATAGTTTAATAGTTAATCGTATGTCTTTCGGTTTTAAGTCGGGTTCTAATACCCGGTATTTTGTAAAAACTATATAAGCCTCTTCCAACTTTGGAAGAGGTAAGCTAGTCAATAATCATTTTCACTTTAACACATACACTTTCTCTCTCTAGAAAATCTCTCTATGTGTTTCTCTCTCTAGAAACTAGCTCAATCACAAGAATCATCACCGTGTTATGAAATAAACGATCCTACAGTCCTTGACTCAGAATATCGTGACGTTCCGGTGGATCCGCCGAAGTTAAGTCGGGCTTTCACTTCTTTCAGCTTTTCATTTTTTTCTCTCTCCTTGTTAAACTTCTCAACTATGATTGGCAGCAATTGGTTGTAATTTTTGTTGCAATATTCCCGGAGGGCTGCGTCGGACGTGGCCCCACCCCGGTCTTGCGGAATTGACTCCTTTCCTCTCCCGGCCGTATTCCGCACGGCGGACATGGGCTGGCTAGGAGCGGGTTGTTCAGGATTGCTCATGGTGAGTATTTTTGTAGAACACAGTTGTATCCGTGTCCCACGGATGGCGCCAACTTGTTAGTACAAAATATGTCACGGGCTGAAAAGGATGGATCTGAGATGGTTATTGGGTCGGGCCAATAAATAGAGTCTTGTACTAAACCAAGTGATGTAATGATTTCCTGCACAATTAAAGGTAAACCGTTAATCTTACCGTGGGGACGGACCCCACGATTAGACTCCGGCGTGAGAGTAAGTATTCATGTATGTCAGAGAATGTGTATGTAAAATATGGTCAGAGAATTATACCTTGTGGGGTGTCAGAGTACCTATTTTTATAGGTGAGCCAAATATTAGGTTTTCGTGATATTTCGCTTGTATCTGTTAATGGGCCGAAGTGGGCCCCTTGTCTGGCAAGGGTCCGCTGTAATCGTGTTTTGCGGACGTGGATTCTTTTCCGCGGATGTTGCTTGGTCCGCGGAAGGTCTGCCTTGTCCGTCTTGCTTCTTCCGGGCCGTACCAGCACGGGAATGGGCTTAGCTCTGGCCCATCTTGCTTTATTTGCTTGGTTGGGCCTGGAGCCCATTGTGATAATACGGTTCAGGCCCAGAGGTCTGGTAAACTTATTATACGTCATCAGTGTTTAAAACTTGTACGGAGTATTAATTGAAATTTTGCATGCCGTCTCATGAATTTCGGTGGCCTCGTGCAATCATCAAAAAAAGCCTAAAACACACACACAAAATACACGTGTATCAATAGTGCATAAATAAATTAAACTCGAACCTCATATTGCTTATATATATAATAGAAGGGCATGAAATTTGGTGGCCCTCGTCTAGCGGTGACCCTGTACGACGACACCTTTTGCATTCTAAAAACGGCCCTGCAATGTTATTACTCCCCCCGTCCCATTTTTATTGTCTACATTTCCTTTTTGGGATGTCCCAATTTAATTGTCCACTACTAAAAATAGATAGGGAAGTTTGATCAAGTTTACTATATTACCCTTGTTTGAAATTATTATTACAAACTTTAAAGAAGACTTTAATTAATTAGCTAAGGGTAAAACTGTCATTCTGTTAAAAAGTAAGAAAGAGAAAACTGTAATAAATGCACTTTTCTTAAACTGTGTGTTTTTTGTCAGAGGACAATTATTTTGGGGCGGGGAGTAAAAAAATTGCTAATTTTAGAATACAGTTACTTTTCATGTCATATTTACAAATTTGACTCTTTACATTTAATCAATCAAAATGGTTTTCAAACAAGCATATGACATTTTGGTTGATGCAAAGTGTAATCGTTTCGTTTTAATTTTCATTTTTCTTCTCCTTTTACAAAATATTTACTCCATCCGTTTTAGATTTTTATTTTCTGACAAAAAACAGATAATTTATGAAAAATATAATTATTACTGATTTCAATTTATTATTTCCTGTAGAATGAAAATTAGACTCTTAACCAATTATTTACAAATTTCTTTTAATTTTGTAAAAATAAGAGTAATTACGATGCATCAGTTTACAAAAGATTTTTTACTATTTGATAAGTTTTTTAAATGAGTTGGTGCACTGTAACAAATTTTTTACCAAAGAGTTGTTGAAAGATGACTTGGTACATAGTAAACGTTTGACATAAAACTTATCAAGCGATTTACATTAATTGAAAGGGAATATGTCACAGAATAGTAACCAAGTTTCATTAGTGTTTCAATTTGATACTTAAAAGTTTATATTAACTATAAAAACCATCAAACTTTTAGAACTGTTCCAATTTGATACCTCAAAGTATCTATGTATGCATTAACATGTTGTACATTAATTTTAAACACACACCTCCTGAATTTAACTACTTCCAACTAACTGTATGTACAACTTGTTAATGCACAACTAAACATACAAAATAACCACAAAATAATAACCAAGTTTGAAAAGTGTTTCGTTCAGGTCACTCTAACATGAAAATTACACAAAAATGAAACAATTTAGAAACTTTGATGGTTTTAGTGATTGATATAAAGTTTGAGGTACCAAATTGGAACAGATCTCAAACTTGGTTGCTATTTAATGATTTTCCTCTAATTGAAAACTTAAACGACACACAAAAGAGGTATAAAAAAAGAGATTTTTTAATGAATCTTCTAGATACTAAAATACGAAAATGGACGACGCATAGAAAGTTTACCAAAAGAGCTTTTCGACAATAATGATTAGATGTAGGACACTTGTCACATCCTGCGACTATTAAGCAGGTGCGCATGATGATATGCTATGCGCCGATGCATTTACCAAAATCCAAAATGCGTCGGATGCATAACTCTTATGCGCTTAATGCAAACTATGCACCACTAAGTCCTTATGCGCCTAATGCATAAGCTTTATGTGCATGGCCTCATGCATCTTATGAAAGGTTTATGCGCCTGATGCACTCCTTATGCGCCTAATGCACCACAAAGTACTTATGCGCTTTATGCATAAACTTTATGATGCATCTTGTGAAAGTCTTATGCGTCTGATGCATATCTAACGCATCCGTAATTTGTGCGTCTAGTCAATCTTGTGAAACCTTTATGCGTCTAATGTATAACTTATGTGCATGCACTTCTTTTTATTATTTACTGACTTGGTGCATCATGCGTAGTGTTTCTTTGAGTGATATTTCATGAAAAGAAATGAAAAAAATATGCATAAACCTTATGCGCCGATGTGTATAAGCAAATGTGCTTGTATGCATAAAGCTTGTGTGCATGTATGCACAAGGCGTCTTGGGTTGTTTTGATAAAATGAAAAGAAAAAAAAAGGTTTGAATTGGTAAAAATGATGCATTAGTAGGCTTGTTTGGTAATTTATTTTATTTTTAAAAAAATTATTGAAAGACATCAGTAGAAGATTTTTTTATCTTAATCTTAACTATATATAAAGCATATACTTTCAATTATTGAAAACTTGAATTTCCTAAAAAAAAGTAAAGTTAAAGGTGTAAAATACCCTCTTTAATATCCCCACTTTAAATCAAAACTAAATAAAAACATGAAAACTTAAATGAATAATTAATACACTTTTATTCCAAAGAAACCACACATACAAATTGTTTTGGAGGGAGGTTATATTAGAAACCTTTCATTTCTTGGATATTGGGGGACCAATCCCACCCATTCATCCAAAAAGATCTAAGGGCTGAGATTAAAATCCACTTATTAACCAAAAAGAAAAAAAAATTAAAAAAAACAGAGGGGTATGTTTGTCATTTAACCTTCACAACTACTCACACCTCCAATCACTCACCTCGTCTTTTTCCGATCTATCTATCTCTCTCTCTCTCTCACCTAACACCATTAAAAACACATACAAACACATAGTTTTACAAATTCAGATCTGTTTCGACATCTTTGAGCGATTATCTCTTCTTCAGTTCATTAACATCAGGTAAAGTTCATCCGATCTGTTTTTTAGCTTATTTGATATGAATAAACTTATAATTCAGCTTATCCTCTTTTAGCTTATTTGACGAATTATGTGAA
>BQNB010072412.1:12426-26734 GCA_026074375.1 Tanacetum coccineum
CAGCTTACCATATTCTTGCAGAACACTTTCTTTTCCCTGCAGTTGTTCATCTCCATAACAGGCCTCCCAATGGGGTTCTTTCTTACATGTCTCCATGAAATGCTAATCTGCAGAGACGGCCGTTTCTTCCAGCAGGAACCTGATATAGAACTGCAAAAAAATTGAAACTATCAGCTATTACATATATGCTTATTGTTTCGAAAAGGTAAGAAATTCCATTAGTATACTTTAATAATATATGAAAGTGACCTTTTGAAGTTTATTAAGGCATAAGTGAAAGTTGTTAACACAATAAGCACATAAGTCGATACATATAACCTTTCTAGCAATTTCCAAATTTCAGTATGCCCGTGACGTCTTCGAATATAGCAAACCAAACAACCCTTTCGTTGGGCCTCTTTCGGTACCAACCCTTTTGTTGGTCCATTCGATATTATTTCTTTTTTTGATATGGAGATGGAGCGATAACTCACAGTCTCACACCATTCTTCCAAACTTTTCTCAAAGCCATATAATAATTAATAACAGTATAATAAAAAGTAGTTACTATACTGGTCATATATTCGTGTTTTAGCATATCAGACATAGAAAAACTTTTGAAAGGAAAGTAAACGCAGAAACTTTAGGTGTAATCTAAACTCCAACCTTTTTTTTGCTTGAGCGACATGGTTAATGCTTCTTATTCTAGAATAATGTCTGGTAGAGGTGGCAAGGTAGATGAGAGGCGGGTGGTTTGGGTAATGGGTTATAGTATCTTTGGCATAAATGCGCCGTTTATTGTATAGTTTGAAACCAACCGAGTTGGCTTTGGCTACTGAGCATTTTCTGTCCGTATATTTTTCATTCAAAATGAAATGATTTGGGAGGTTGTACACCTAAAAGTCAGACTTTTGGTAGTTTTCTACCTGTTTTACCGGTTGACAGTCTCACGCTCTCACAGTTAGGCCTCTTTAGGTACCAAACCCGTAACAACATTTGTTAAAGCAGTAGCTGCATAGGGGCCTTTCAATATTTCTTGGTTTGAAATCCATACACCCTGCTAAAAAACCAACCTGCATTGTCAAATGAATAGAGTAAATCACAATCACTTTCCACAAAGAATAGGCTATAAGGCTATATAGAAAGACGAAGGAAAACCAAACCGGAAAGAAAGTCGAGTCAAGATCTAACCATAATCCCCACACCACACACGACCACATATCAGAAGCTATAGTGACTACACGTAAAATCAGGGGGTACAACGCCCATATGCAAAAAGAGGGGAAAAAGTCTCTGATAATCGGGACTAAAATTAATAATAGAGATTACTTTTAAACTTTTTATAATTTGAGCATGTTATTTACGATGTTGAAGATAAAATAGAACTCAAAAGCTTTTACTTACATATTGCATAGTCCAAGGCGGTGCACGCAAGCTCCCTTCTTTTGGTGGGCGTGAAGCTCTCATCAACAACTTCAGTGCACATTGCAACTAACTTCTTTTTCTATTTGTCCAAGACATTGGTAGCTGTAACAAATACCAAATAATACATGTGAAAACAGGTGCTATTATACAAAATAACGAAGCACAAAACATATGTAGCACTCACGTATACACTCGTTGCTTTAACGTTCAAGAATTTCGGCGCAAGACTGTCAGACAGATTTCTTTTTAAGTTTCATATGACTAAGAAAATATGTTGTATCATGTTTGTTACCTGCAACACATAAAAACCACTTAGAATAAAAGCAACCAATGGTATACAAAACAATGAAGCATGAAACAAATAATTTACTCACATGTCTGCTTCATATGGCTCTTTCTTCTGTGATACTTGAAATCAAGCTACAGTCGAGTAATAGAGAGCATAGCGCCTCTTTGATGTAGGCTTCCTGCGAAACAGACGTTAGTGAAAAGTGTGCTTGTGAACACTGTATAAAAGTACACACAACAGACGCACATAAAAACAAAAATGATAAATGATAATCTAAATAACAACTCGTAGACCTATAGTAGTGTTTGCCTTTTTATTAAAAGTAACCTATAGGGATCTAAGAATAAGACAACTGCTTTAAGGAAACTTACTAAGAGTAGTCTCCCACACATCCGCTTGCGCAGTAGGCACAAACACCCCACTACTCCTTCATACCGCCACCTGACACACCCAAGCTACCCCCACAGTTCCACTGAACTTCTGCTTGATTTTACATGCTAGACATTACTCCGCTCACCACACACACAGCACATACCATAGCGCGACACGGGAAAAAAATCATCGAACAATTACCACTAAAATGACAACATGTACATAAAAAGAACGTACGATGCTGACATTTGTAAGCTAATAAATTACGGTTTATGTACACTATAATTCAAATGTCTGCGATACCACGACTGGCTATTTAACAAATGTGAAGCTAACAAACCAAACCACTTAATAAAGATGTTTAACGGATAACAGCAAAACCCAGTTGACTACACGAATAGGGTGTTTAACTTTCAGCCAATAGATTGAAATAAATAGAACAAGAACTTGAAGCCTGAGAATAATTCAATGATTTACCAACACATATTTATGTGTTTGGAGACTTAACTTCACATAGTTTTTAGTAAAACAAACGTTACTCTAAAAGCAAATAATACACTATCTGTACTGAAACAACATTTATCGAGACTATCCACACTCTAACAGACATAAATCCCCCCCCCCAAAAACCAAACATCGTAAGATTTTAAACAACCATGACAGAATAGAAAAACCACAATGATTTACAGCAACTTCACCCCGAGCCGCGGTCTGGTACCTGGCGCTCTATCATCGCTCCTACCATCATAATCTTACAGTTAAAATTAAATAAACTCTCTCACTTCTGAAAATCACAACCAAACCCATGAATCACCACAAATAAAACTTAGTTCCTACTAAGCAAACATAAAAAATAAAACCCCAACTTTTTTGTATATAAATCTAAAGTGATTAAACTCTTCTGCGTCTTATTTTGTGCTAAACCCAAACTGTTAACCTAAATATTTTGTGCTAAACCCAAACTGTTAAACTAATCTAGTTAAATCAAGCGATAACATGAAACAAAATATTAACCTCATATTATCATGATCAACCCAACTTCAAAATTATCATGGTTCACTGGTTGGTTTCAAAATTATCAGTCGATGAGAAGAATTGAGAAAGAGAGACAGAATTGTGTGAAACTTTCAAGAAGAAGCGAAAATGTTGGGTGTTGGGCCAAAACAAACAAAACAGGCTAAACTTAGCCCACTGGCAAAACGACAGGCAAGTTGGTCGTTTTTGTAACGATCTTTAGTATATATCATAATATGTTCACTGTAAAATATAAGTAACAACCTGCACATGAAAAGTAGCCATTCATGACAAGTATGATACTTTAATTAAAAGTTGATCTAAAGTTCCATAATCTTTTTTTTTCAGAACTCCAATGATAACTTTGTGTAAATGCTTGTTGACCCTGGGCTGTAGTTCTTCCAACTGATAATATCAAGCCCGATAAGAACTTTTAACAAAGGTAACGAGATGATAAGCTCGCGCTCCGCTGCGAGACGATTAGTGGGCGTCGTTTTGGGTAGGCTAAAGTGGGTTCGGTGGTGATTGCCATTGTCGTTGCGATATTTCAGTGTTATGATGGCGAACGGACCGATAACCCCAATGGCTATTTTTGTAAATTTAGAAAAGAATTAAGTTAACGGTTAACTCCGCATCAACCAGTAACGATCGAAACATCCCCCAGACTATTTACTCTCAACTCTAACACAACAAAATACAACCTTAACGGCTCTTCTACTTAACCGCCTCTTAACGCTTGTGCGAGGGCGAACAGGGGTCTTAAATCGTCAAACACATCTTCTAAAATAGGGTATTTTCAAATATTTTTTATAAATTCTAAACAAAACTAAACTAATGTCGTTACTTTAAATCCTCCGTTTAGTGGGGGAGGGGTATTTTGTAAAAATTTTAAAAATGAGGGTAGTTTCGTTTTGACACATAGCGAGGGGGTATTTTGTAAATACCCGATGGGCTATTTTGAAATAAACCTGTCGGGTTGCGTGTGGGGGGTTTTCGGTCAGACTGACGGGTTTGCGGTCTTGGTAAGCTGGTCGGGTTGTGTGAAGGGGGATTTTTTGAGTCGGTCGGTGGGTACCAGGTCGGGTCGACCGATGTCCGACCCGATGTAATGATTAAATATATTTATAATATAATATATATATTTTCATGTTTACATACTTAGAGCAGGCGGTGTGGTGGCGGGGGTGGCTTAGTCGGGCTGAGGTGGCAGCTCGCCGCCCCTCGCGCGGCTAACGGGGAGGTTAAAAAACAAAAAAACAAAAAAGAAAAAAAAAAAAAAAAAAAAAAAAACTGTGTGTTATATATGGGGGGGTGGGGGGGAGGGTGGGGGGGGTGGGTGGGTGATGGGTGGGGGGGGGGGTGTGGGTGGGTGGTGGGGGGGGGTGGTGGGGGTGGTATGGTTTGGGGGGGGGGGGGTTGGTGTTGTTGGGTGGGTGGGTAGGAGATGGGTGAGTTTGGGGGGGGGGGGTGGTTTTTTGTGGGTGAGGTGGGGGTGTGGGGGGTGTGGGGGGTTTTTGGGGAGTGGGTTTTGGGGGGTAGGAGGGGTGGAGTATATATAGTGAGTGTATATATGGGAGGGTTGGGGGGGATTTGGAGGTGGGGAGGGTGAGGGAGAGTGGGTGCGTGTGATTGTTGGGATGGGAATATAGTGGGGAGTTGGAGTGGAGTGTGAGATTGTATGAGTGTGAGGGGTTTAGGGGGAGGTAGGTAGGGAGAAGGATATAATTTTTGATTTGATTCTTAAGAATGGCGAGAGAAGAGAGAGTAGGTTTGGACTGTAGCTGTGCTTTCAAATCCATATTTAGTGCACACTTTCTTGGTGCATATTGTGTAGTGTTAGATAGATAGATGTGATTTAGTGGTGTGGAATGGTGTTTAGGAGGTGAAGTGGGGGGATGTGTGTGATTGGTTTGGTATTTGGGTGGATGGGGTTTTGATGATGGAGGTTAGGTAGGTGAATCAATATGATTCATGTCAGATATGTGATTAATGTGGGGGTTAATACTATGGGTATTTAGGGATGAAGTTGCACACTCTTGGTCAACAGTCGCGGACGCCGTTCACGCGCGTCTTACTATAGCGGCGCTGTGTCGCGTGCGCACGTTCGCCACGAAGAAGTAGCGGCTCGCGCGCATAAGACAGCAACGTAGTTGTGAAGACATATGATTATGTAAAAGCAAGAGTATCTTTGTAAGCATAAGGAACTGGATTGGAGAGGGAGTAAATCTCATCACACACACCTTCTGTGAAAATACAATGGAGAAGGGTGTTAGGAGGAGAATGTATATAACTCTATATCTACATCTATATCTCTATATACTATATACATCTAAGAGTCGTTTGTTAATAGTGGAGATGGGGTATTTATAATAATTTGTAATGTAAGGGTATGGGTTTTTTTTGTGGTAGATTTGGGTGGAGTTTAAGGTAAGTGATAGGTAGTTGTGATGTGGTAGTTTTGTTTTTGTGTTGTTATTAGTAGTATGTATGGATTTGTGATGGTTAGTAGGGATTGTGTATTATAGAGTGATAGGGTAGTGATGTTGTTAGGTGTGTGGAGGTGTTTGGGTGTAATAAATAAATTATCTAAGAGGTGTGTTGGGTGTTTTAGTGATGAGATTTATGTTATGGGGTGTTTGAGTATTGGTAGGGTTTTGTATTATAAATTGTTTAAATTTTAAAATTAAGGTTGATGTTTTGTTAGTTGTAGTTTGGTGGGCAAAGGGGTTTTTAGTGGTGGGTATTTATGAAATGATAATTAAGAAGTTAGAATTGTGGAGTAGATATTATAAAGGATGAAGTTATTGTGTATATTATAATGGGGATATTTGAGAAAAAAGAGATTGTATAAATTTTTGATGTGCGTTATGGATTTGTAATAACAAAAGTTTTTAAGAAAAACTAATTCTGATGATATTCAAAACTTTACGCCGCACATAATAGGATTCATGGCTCCCAGAAATGCTTGGTAGCATTGATTGTAGCATTGGGAATGGGTTTAAGTTACCGAAAGCATGGCACAAGCCAATATGGGAGGGGGGTGATAAAATATCCAACCAATCATACTAGAAGCTGGTTGCATCATACGATTTTGTGAATTTGCATGCATTATTTCGGGTTGCAGGTGCCAATAATGATATGTACTAGTTCAGCCTCATTCCCCATTGTATCTAGACAATCGACCTTTTGGCTAGACAACGAACCATGCACCATATGTTGTAAACGGGCAAACATTTTGATAGAGGTACTGACCTTGCAATAGTGATTACCCTCCAATGGTCAACGTTTGCAAAACATTTCACTGTTTCATCACGCTATGAAAAATGCGCTCAAAAAACTGTTTAAACGTGTGTTTAAACGGCGTCAGGAAAGTGCCCGGAAAGATGTTGAAAGGGCATTTGGTGTCCTACAAGGACGATGGCGTATTATTGCTCAACCGGCGCGTGCTTGGACTGTGAACAAGCTACGAAGAATCATGTACACGTGCATCATATTGCATAACATGATTTTGAAAAATCAAAGGTATGCGATATCCGAAGCGGGTGAAATTTACATCTGTCCACAGCAAAATATATTAAGGACATGGGTCAAGCGATGTGCAATCCGTCAGAGGAAAGCAAAAGAACTTCGAGATAAACCAACGCATGGCACTACATCAACTATGAATTTCTATTTATGTATTGTGGTTTCTATTTCCGTATTGTATTTTTAATTTTCGTATTGTATTTTCTATTTCCGTATTTGTAATTTTATTTTAATGAAATGAATTTTAATTTGTGTGGAAAATGAAAAAGAAAATAAAATTGTGAGTGGGTGGGGCCCAAATGAAGAGAAGAGAGAAATGTCATGAGTGAATGGGTGTTTTTGTGTGTTGTGTTGAAATGAGGTGGCGCTGAGGTGGCAGCGATGAGGCCCAAATGAAGAGGAAATGGCTAGTCACTACACCCTTTGCTCTTATATATGCAGTGGATTTGTTTTGCAACAAACCATGTGAATAAGTTTCTTTGAATACACTTAAAAACTAATCAGATATTTGAAATTCTACATATCAACGTATGTGATGATAACTGGTTGAGCAAAAAGTTATCGACATATTACGAGAAAATTACAAAATTCATCAAGACATGAAATAATTCTCACAACACCACCAATTCATTTAAATGAGGCGTGCAACACAACTATGTTCATTTCTTCACATCTCTCTCCACTCATAAAATCTCCTCTCCAGATCATAAGAACACCAAAATCAATAGAAAACCCACAAAGAAGCATCAACTCTCACATCAAACGCAGACGCAGAAAGCGACGACACACAGACAGAGCAGCGACACGCGAGACACGCGTGCACGCGCGCGCTCGCATAGAACGAGCGACATACGAGAAACAAAAGCGCGACAACTACAGCGAACGATGAGCAAAGCGAGACAGACGCGCAAGCAAGCACGAGCAGCCAAGCTAGCACGCAACAACCACACGCACGACAGCTACACACCACAACGACTACAGGCGAAGCAGAGAGACGCTCACAGGCGAGAGAGAGAGAGAGAGAGAGAGCGAGAGATAGAGAGAGAGAGAGAGAGAGAGAGAGAGACTCGAGATATAGATCGAGCGAGAGAGAGAGATAGTAGAGTAGACGAGAGAGCGAGATAGATGAAGAGAGACGCAGAGATCGAGCGAGCGAGATAGAGAGATGAGAGCGAGAGATCTATCGATAGAGCCTAGAGCGAGAGAAATGAGATAGAGAGATATCTCGCTATCTATATCGATAAAGAGATGAGAGATCGCAGAGATATAGAGAGATAGAGAGAGAGAGAGTCGGAGACATAGAGTATCAGCGGAAAATCCTAGAGGAGAGCTATCATAGAGAGCTAGAGCGACGAGAGAGAGAGATAGAGACTAGAGAGTACGGAGAGAGAAGAGCGAGAGACTATAGCGAATCGGAAGACATCGCGCGAGCGTAGCGAGCAGAGAGATAGCTGATCTCATCTCTCTGCTTTCTGATAGCTCGATCGTAGGTCTCTCTCTCTCAGATTCGCTCGTCGAGATCCTCCTCGCTCCTCGTCGCGCTCTATGCCTCGATATGAATCGAGATAGCAGCGAGATCCTCTCGCCGCCTCCTCGCTATCTCGCTCGTCGCTGCTCGGCTCTCTGCGCCGCTCTCTCTCTCACGCACTCACTCGAGCACCACGCCCCAACTCGATACGTCCCAAAAAGCAACCACACCCTTACAGCCCCAAACGAGTAGATAGATAGATAGATAGATTAGACAAAATCTCGAGTTAGGAAATAAAAGAATAATAAAAAGGTAAGCACATAAAGTGATTTTGCTCATTCTCGCGACGGGCGCTTCACGAAAGAAAATATAATAGCCCTCGGTGCGAAAAAAAGAGTAGGACACGACACGAAAGAAATAGTCGCCTCTGAGTGAATCAGCCGCATCTAAAAGAGCCTTAATACTGAGGTTCCATGCATTTTCAATTACGCAACCGTTTTTTACAAAATCCACCTAATTAACTATAAGTATTACAACCCAAAATGATTGTATCATTCGGGTTACAAACTATAACAACCCAAAAAGATTAACAATATACCACTACTCATAGCATCCCGCAAGTATTTCATCTCTTATTTTCTATTACTCTCACTTAGTACCGGTGCACCTAGTTCAACTCGGGTATTGGCTTAAATTCACTTTTAGTACACGTTAACCTAAAGCACAGGAAAGTTTAGTGAATGTGCAGAGTGGGTCTAATATTTCATCCTATACGTACTTTCCTGTAGCAATTTAAGTTAACTGGTTTATGTATTTATTAATGGCTAAATTTTTGTTATTTATATTATTCTAAAGTAGAAAAACCATGACCACTAAGAAGTCTAGGCCACAGTTCGATAACTCTATGTGATACTTTGAGTTATAAGTTATCCGTAATAAAACAAAGGTGATGAAACAAAATATGGGAATGCAGCCTAAATGAAACGCAAGACACCATGTATGGCGATATATCCATATATGAACATGATGTAGCAACAATAATTGCAACCTCAGCACATGTCCCACAATCCCATATGATTTTGGGGATTATTAGCTTTAATTTTTAAATATATTTTACGTGCTGTTGGAATCAAGGCATCTGCATGATAAGGAATCTTGCACATATGGATTACAAAGAAACTCTCCCCTTTATGTCATGTTGTAGATAATCCATTTATGTAATGGGTTTTAGGTTAGATATGATGGTAAGAAAAAATTAATACTAGTTTCATGTTTGATAGCATGTTCTTACCTAATAGAAAAAAAATAAGCAATGCAAACACATTTAGTAGTTTTACACACTTAAAAGCTATAGATGATCCTGTAATATGATTATCGGCTCTCGCAAACCTTCGAGAAGACTCAAAACATACTATTATCGCAGGGTTGCCGTCAAAGGCGACGGAACTGTCACTTTCGTGCCGTGTCCTACTGCTTCACAGAAGGTAAAAAGAAAATAGCATACCTCTAAAAAGGGCGCAACTTTTATCCATTTTGATCATATCCTTGAGCAAATACAACCCAAAGGATATAATCCGACTCATCACCACAATCCTAACGATTAATCGAAAATCAGTCATTAAAAAGCACACTGATCCATGAAAAAAAAACCAAAAACAAGATTTAAGGATATTGGAACCTTACATCCTCATAATCGGCGAATCATAACATCAAGGCCGATAATGTTTGGATTGCTTCACGCCCCCAATAATCAGATGCATACGGTGAGCTGAAAAATTTATAATGTATTGTAAGAAGTAAATAAACAATCCCGAACACTGATAGTTCAAAGAAAGTGCATTATAACTACTGTACTTTACTTGCATTTGGATGAATCCATATGCAGGAGGGTGAAACATATAGATTTCAAAATGAGACTTCCTCGACCGAGAAATAATCTCTTTTAAAACTTGGAGTGTCTCCCCTTCCGCCTTCACCTCATCACATTTATGTTCAGTTTAAACTGCTTCCGCACAAGCAAGTTGGAGATTAAAATCTGTCGACTCGTCAAATTTTGGTTCCTGCTGTTTCCTAGCTAGCAACATATTTAAAAAAGCTTCACATATATCTAAAAAAGAATGATGTAGTTCATTTCCACTTATCTTACATCCTATAGCATGAAGAAGATCCATCGCACGTAAGCTAACCTCATCTCATAATCTAGGCCATTTTTACTTTTTAGTATATCCGCCAAACGAAAACTACATATTTTCTCGTCGAAGCTTGTTCAAAAGAGCCGTTATAAGAGCATCTCGTTTCTCCGATCTAGTTTCCTCTCTAATCCTCCTTTGTTCTTCCCTTTCTCGCCACCTTTGGTCGAGCATAATCCTCTCATTCTCCAACGCTTCCATTCTGCGCCTCCATTCCATTTCCGTCTTTATTCTCTCCTCTTCTTTCGCCTCGTACATCTTCATCCATTGCGTTTCCATTTGCATTTGTTGCTTCATTAACTCCTCTAATATTTCTTTCAAATTAGTACTACTATCGGGCGGGTTTCCTTTACTCGTTGCAATCTTCCTTTTCTTCTTACTACTACCACTCGCTTTCTCCACATCACTCTCGTCATTTTCATCGTCGTCATCTGAAGACAAATGCATCACTCTCTTCTTGGAAGATCCACCACCTTCTGAAGATTCCATCCATAGCATCCTTTGCATTCGACCCGTAAAGATCGCTTGCAACTCGTTGTAGTATGGAAATTGTTGCCTCGTGCCTTCTTGTTCCATTGTCTCAAACCCCTAAGTATGTGGACAATTAGTTTCTTGCACTACAAGACATGAACATTTATTGTACAATGACAATATTAACACAGACGTACCACTATACACGTTTTGTGGGGTTATTCACTTAATTGTCGACAAAAATATGTATTCTTGTTTCCTAGTTTCCTACACATAACGTATGCATCATGAACTTACATGTGAGCTTATACGCTTATTTGCTCTAGCTTTTTATGAGACTTATGAGCTTATATAAGCTTGTTATATCGTAATAAGCTTAAACATATAACCCCCGGTCTCAAAGTATGCCAGAAAATTGAAGTTTATAGAACCCCAAAACAAATAATTAAGCGTATAAGCTCACATATAACCTTAACAAACACGCCCTAAACCAACTTCGGCATTGAATGACAATATTAACAATTTTTTTTTTGTTTTCAAGAGTAAAGAATGTTGTTTCTTGTATATTTTTCAAATTACACATAGATGGAATGCAAAGGATCGAGTAACAAGCTGCGCCGGTATATAGATATTAAAAACCAATGTTCAAAACATATATTTCTAATGTATGTTTCAAATTACACATATATTTCTTTTTCCATTATAAAAAGTGATTTTCTGGTCATAAAACCCTACAAATCTTATGATATGATTCTTCATGTGACCCATAAATTTACTCGTTTTCATGATTTTTTCTGCTCTTAATTTAAAAAGGAAAAAAAAGTAATATGATGTTTTGTGCTCTAATTATTACAACGAAAAAAAAAGTGATCTTCAGGTCATAAAACCCTACAAATCTTATGATATGATTTATCATATGACCCATAAATTTACACATTTTCATGATGTATGTTTTGTGCTCTAATTATTACAAAGAAAAATAAATATGTACCTTATAACGTGTAACTAGATTCTTCCATTTGCATTTACACTGTTCACCACTACGATTATACCCCCTCTCCTTCATCTTTGTCGATATAACTTCCCATAAAACTTTATTACTTTACTACTTCAGTCCGAGCTTTCGCGATTTCGCCTCTCAGACTGCGGGGGAGTATTAATGGATAAATAGGCTCATGCCCAGTTTGTGGGTTTAGTTTTTCTATTATAAATTATAAATAATGGAACATATCCCTTCGTCCCAAATTATTGTCCCCGGACAAAAAAAAAAACCACAGTTTAAGAAAACATAATAATTACTGCATTCTCTCTCTTACTTTTTTGCAGAATGACGATTTTACCCTTATGGAATTAATTAAAGCTTTGAATAAAGTTTGTAATTTCTAGTATCATTAGGGGCAATATGGATCAATTGCTCCATTACTCACAAGTATTTTGTAAGGGGTCAATAATTTTGAGAAACCAAAATGAAAGAGGGACTATTAATTTAGGACGGGGATAGCCTACATGTTTTCTATCATTAACAACGCAGCTATACAGAAATCGAAAACCAATGTTCAAAACATATATTTCTAATGCATGTTTCATTTATAAGTTTAAAATCTAGAAGCTCAAGTTTTTTGTCCAAGTTTTTCAAAGAAATGTGTTTCTTTTTCTAATTAAAAAAAGTGACTTTCTGGCCATAAAACCCTACAAATCTTATGATATGATTCCTCATCGTACGTGTGACCCATAAATTTACTCGTTTTCATGATGTATGTTTTGTGCTTTAATTATTACAAAGAAAAATATATACGTACCTTATAACGTGTAACTAGATTCTTCCATTTGCATTTACACTGTTCACCACTACGATTATACCCCCTCTCCTTCATCTTTGTCGATATAACTTCCCATAAAACTTTATTACGTTTCGTCTCCATGAACGTTGGATCTAGCTCGGCTCGTATCAACAAGAAATCGCGTGTTTCTTGCACGCTCCATTGTGGAAATCTATCACCTCCACCACCACCAGATTCGACACTAACACTCATATGATGAAGGTGGCTAGGGTCCATATCATATGTATATAGATCAAAAGTTTTGTTTTTTTGGTTGAAATTTTCTAAGAGATGAATTGAGAAGGAAGAAACAAATCTTTATTGAAATTTGAAACAGAAGAGAAGAAAGAGTTGATGAAAAGCTTTATTTATACGTGTGAAAAATAGTCAAAGAGATTGAATAAAGAGAATGTTATTTATCATGGTTGTATTGAGTATGAAAGCATCTTTATTTATTTAGTGTTTTTCTTTTTCATTTACAATTTTCATATAATCTATTCCATGTTGCATGAAATATCAAATTTGGTTAACCTATATATTACTTTGTATAATCTCCTTCATAGTTATCTATATGAGGTTGACCGACTCATTATTTTCTTGATTTACTTTATTTTATTTAGAGTAAATTATATGTTTAGTCCTCATGGTATTGACAAATTTCACGTTTAATCCCTCTTACATAAAAAGTACTGCAGTAGTCCCCAAGGTTTCCAATTTCTTAACGTCGCTAGTTTTTGCTCATTATCTCATGGCACGTGCATTTCACACGAGGGTAGGTTGGTCTTACAATGCAAATACATGATTACTTAAACAAAAAAACAGACACAGATTTGTTGTTTGGTATACATGGATCAAATTGCAGATTTGTTATAATTAGTTTTGTTAAAACATTCAAATGTTAATTACATGTTGTTTGGTATACATGGATCAAATTGCAGATTTGTTGAGTGGTTTGATCCACCTATGTGTGTAAGAGCAGTTGATATCATTCCCGGTTTATTAAGGTCAAGAAATAATATGGGAGTTGCACTTGAAGCCACAAAACTTCAATTACCTTATGCTTACCTATAAACTTACTTAAATAACGGACATCATCGTCACAAGATAAAGCATGCAACCCTTCATCAAGATTCTTACTCGATATCTTAAAGTTATAAAACATTATCTCTCTATATGTGTGACCTAGGTCCTGAACCATATCATCTAACTCGTGAATAAAATAGGTTTGAATATCGACCATATAAACATTACTTTTCTTAACTCCAATGTATGTCCTTCATGGGTAAAACATAAAATAGCCACCATGATGTATCATCATGGTAAACGTAATAGAAAAAGTTTCTGAAATAAGTGAAACAACAAAAAATTAGATTATATGGTTAAACTAATATCTCAAATGTTAAAGAAATTAAACTAAATACGAGAAAATAAAGCTACGAACAAAACTTACTATTATAAAGTCAATTCCCTGTATCTTCTATTTAATCTTGGAACATGTCTCATGTGAATCGAGCTTAACAAATTATCAAGATAAATTTAAGAAAAAATGTTAGGGTTTATGTGTATGATATTTTATAGTTGAGAGGATGATTTAGGTGTTTGGAGAGAATAAATGATTACCGTAACTATATGAAAGTGATGAAAAATATGAGCGGAAACAATGATAAGACATTAGTCGGATGGTAGGTGTGCTTGTCGTGTGATCGGAGATAATGAAAAAATTAACTGTTGTTATAAAATTGGACTAGGAGCTTGC
>BQNB010072413.1:3869-23206 GCA_026074375.1 Tanacetum coccineum
AATCAAGTAGGATGATGAACACAAGATGTAAACCCCAAACAAGCCTTCAAAACCAAAACCCTAATCAAGAAAACCCTAATTATGTTTTCTTGATAATTCCTTGTTAAACCCGAATCCAAGCTTCACAACACCTTGAGTAGTCTTAGGTAACCTTAGATTGAACACTTGAATGCTTGTAATACCTTGGATGCAAAATAAAAATGAAACCCTAAAAGTTTAAGGTGTGCCGTGGGTTTAGGATGGAATAGAGGGAGAGTTTGCTTTGATTTTTCTTGTATGAAAGTGTAAGAGTAATAAGGACTTAGGGCTTGCTTTATATAGGAACTTAGAAAACCATGGAAGTACTTAAATGAAACCATGGGAGCTTAGATGGTTTAAGAGGACAAGTGTAAGAGCTCTCCTCCTCCCAAGGAGGAGGCCACGGTCAAATGAGGGGGAAGGACAAGGGATGGGACAATTACTAGAAACATGGGTCCAAGTACAACTTATGTAAGATTTACAAGTTGTAAAAAGAGATTTAGTGAAAGTTTTGAATATCCTTTCTTATGTAAAAGCCTATATCCGGTTCTAGAGAGATATAAGTGAGAAAAATAAATAAATTTTGAGTATTGGGTATAAACGTGGGTATTTGTTTAAGTGTAGATGGGTAAAGGTGCTTCCCCGTGGTACACCGAATTGTAAATATTGCAAACGTAAGGCCGTTTTTACGTAACCAACAAAATTAAAATTATTGAAGAAGTAATAAATTTATACTCCTAATAACATATAACACTTGCTTGATGTCCAACTTTAATTTGTTATGTCACCGTTTACATTGGCCACGTTGATTTTTAATTTACCGCGATTTTAACTATAAGATAATAAGTAAAATAGAACGCCGTAAAACTCTAAAATAATTATGGGAATTTATTAAATTTGTAAATAAACCTGAAATGAAAATTGTTACAAGACTGTCAAAGTGAATCTTTCCTCAAATCCCGACCTCAAGCCATTCAGTAACTTTTCCCTCCTGCATACACAGAGATTATAATGATCATCATTTTAATGAATATTATATACTATCCACTATGTGAAATATAATGGAAGCTTTGATCATGACACTCATGGTTATAATAAACCAATTTATTTCACTAAGAAAGGAATCAAACCCCAGAAACCCTTAACATTCCCCACAAAGAACTATGAAACAAAGTGGTAGCAATGTTTATTAACCCGGACATCAGATCACAAGACATGAGATGGATTGAGGAAAAGAGAAACTCTTCAAGCAAGAAATGAAAGAGTCTTTCAAAGCAAGAAAGAATGATTCACCAAGTGCTTTAAGATCAAAGACTCCCACTAAGAGGTGGGTTTCTAGGCAAAACTAACCATCCTAATCCAATTTGTGCAATATAACATGTCGTTTTTAGAACAATAGTCGTTCAAAACACATAAAAAATACACAAAACTTGGAATGAATCATGACCCTGAAGAAATGTAATGAACTAACTCCCTCATTAACAACCTCAAAGGTTAAGGTTATGGTACAGTTTTCCAAAAAAGGAAAGAACAAATAGCATGAATCACTGAAACACTGTTTAACACTAAAAAAAATAAATTGTTATTAAATCAAAATCTCAACATGACCAAAATGGTCAAGATTATCAAAATTGATCACAATGAAGAACAAATTAATCATCTGATTCAAACTGATTGAACTCTTAATGATGATGCAGTTAACAAAAAAAACACCACCAAATGAAAACCACTTTAACTGCTAACTACAAACAGGGCAGAAGGTGTTTCAGATCCCTAAACTCTTATCCTCTCTAAATGGAAGATACTTCAGTACATGATACAATTCCAACTCTCTTCAGTAAAGTAGGAATCTGGCATTGTATTCATAAGGCAATAAATCATGATAAAATCCTTCTTCGGTTGCAAGACTTGAAGAAATCGGGATCTCTCTTGCCTTTATTACATACATAAACAAACCCCAAAGTTTTGAGATGTGGAATCCTCAACCAAGTCTACAAATTGGAAAAGCCCTTCTTATGGACTTGAAACAAGTCCAAAAATCATGTTTAAACTCTCTCACAAAAAAAAACAAGCAATGAAAAAAGTTAAGAAAAAAAACAACCACTTGTTTATCCCTAAAAAACAAAACTCAAACTGAATGATGAAATGAGAACAATAGGTGTCCTCACCTACTTCTTTGAAATTCAGATTAATCAATTTGAAAGAAGCATTTCAATCAACCAAAATGTCAAGGATCTGCTAAAAATATGTCATAAATGGTCCATTAGTGAATACTCCAATGGTGTACCCTCTAACAAGTTAGGACCTGATCTCAATGGCAAAGCCAAAATCTGAGCTTCCACTCGAGGTATGTTTTAGATTCACTAATGGTACCAATCTTTACGCAAAGACACTGACACCATAAAGTTTCTCTTATCTTTATAAATGAGATCAAGCAAATCATAAGGAATCCTACCTTATTGCTGCTAAGAGAACTTTTTTTATGAATTTCTCACTTGGTCGTTTCATTATCCAAAACATCAGGGATTGACCTAAATGATAACTCAGACCTCTGACTAAGCTAAATGCCAAACAATAAATAGGAAAAGTACTATTTTCAGGAAACTTTATCTGAGTTGATAAAAAAGGCAAGCTTGGTTGATAAAGTGGTTATGTTCTCAGCTGAAACTGAAGATATAGCTGCCGCTGGATGTTGTGCCAACATAGTATGGACATGAATCAGCTCATTGACTTTGATATCATATGTTAAAAGGTACTCACAGTTTGTAATAACAAATGCTATGCAATCTCAAACAATCGAATTATGTACTCCATAATCAATGCCTTCCTGATAATCATCTTTAAAAAGATTATTGATGATAGGTTATAGCTGGAACATAGATTTTAAAACCTTAAGCTGCAGTATTGACTAAAGAAAAATTGAAGGTTCAGACACTTTATCCAAAACTGAACACATTTTTCCATATGTAACCGTTTCAGTTCTTTGCAACATAATGAAAGTGTAAATTTAAATTAATTTTTATTTAGTCATTAATGACTTATGAATATACTTATAAAATTAAAATTTATATGATAACCCTTTCCCCATCAGATGAGGGAGGATGAAGATTTACTCAACTTTAAAAGATTGCTTTAATTGAAGTAAACTGCGCGATAATCACATAATGGTCCTCATTCCATGATTTGCATGAGCCTTGTGGTTTGTCGCCTTCGCTTAAGATCACGTTCATTGTTAAATCAATATTTCAACAAAAAAAAATATTGATTGGTTTCACCTTCTTCAGTATGACAGTTTATAAAGATGATTTTATTCTAAATCTCTAGCTGTCTCTCGTGGGAATAGTAACTTAGTCGAATCACATATGTACCTCATTCAAGGGATTTGCAGAGCATTAGTGGTGTATGTATTCCTTCACTGGAGGATTAAATATAATGAATGAATTACAATAATCAGTTCAACATGACATGACATCAAACCTGAACCTAGTTCATTCTTTAAACATCAATCAATGTCAGTTTAAAAAAAATGATTTTCAAATTAAATAATTTTATTAAGCGATTTCTTACAAAGGAAGTTAACTAATTTAAAAGTATATTAAATGACTGAATTTCAGAACGTTAGAATACCTCAACCTTTTTCCTCTCACATACTTTTACAGTGCACATAACGGGTGTACACTGGTCTAGTGTTAGAAGGCAAGTCCGAAAGGACTTTCAATTAAATACAAAGTTTCACACACATTTAAAAACCTAACCCTGAAAACTTCTTACAAATTCCAACAGACTTCCGCACAACCTTCCCACTTGGTAACTATCACATCTCCCCCTCACAAGAAAAAAGTGAAAAAGCAACCAAACATATAAACCCATTCACCATTCACACATCGCACTCTCATAAATCACACATCCTTCACCAAGAACACACACACAAAACATCAAAAACAAATCAAATCATCCAAACCCTAAAATGGCAAACCAAGAACAAAATCCTCCACAACAAGAACAACCCTTCGTTGTTGCTAAACAAGTGGGCTTCAATCTATAAGACATCCTCCTTAACACAAACAATGAGGTTGCTCTTCTCTACCCAGAACACAATAACAAGGATTATTTTAAGTGTGTTTTTGATTTCATTTCCAAATGCTCTACTTTGCCGTTAGGAAAACCAATTACGTAGATACCTAACCAGTATAAGGAATACCTGGCTGAATTTTGGTACTCAACCAAAGCTCTAGAGAACTTTAAGGTTTTCTTCTCAATCCCCACTGGCAGAATTTTTGGAGAAGTAGGGGTAAACACTTTTAGGAATGCCATAGGTACACACTACCTACCTCACTCTAGTGAATATGTTTCACCACCATCCATTGATGTTGTTAGGCAGCGGTTTCCTATGATTAGGTACGAGGAAGAGGTTTCAGCAAAAGGAACTCTCAGAAAGAGTCTCCTTCCTCCTAGGTAGAGGTTGCTAATGGCACAAATCATCTAGTGTTTAGGGGGTAAAACTAGAGGATTTGATCAAATCACAAACAAATATGCCATTATACTATATAGTCTAGCCAATGGCATTAACATAGACTATGCCAACATATTTCGGGAGGATATCATCATCAAGCTGAAGAAGAAACAATGGGAAAAGGTTGTTGACTACACTCGATTTCTCTCCCTGCTGATAATGCACAAGATGAAAGAAGGATATAGGGATGATGAGGTCACACTATACCCTACTAAAGTCTTAAGTGTCAACAATTAGGCACTGAAGTCCAACCAACCTAAAGAACCTTCCTTCACAGACCACATGTTGGCTATATGTGCTGCAGATAAGCCAGTGGTCTTTAAAGCTTCCAAAACCTCTTCAAAAGCTGAGAGTGTTTCCCAAGACACAAAGCCGGGAGCTCAAACTGGACACAAGAAGCCTTTAAATTCTTCAAAACAACCCTCTGTGTCCAGCAAAGAGGCAACAAAAGGTGGGTTCTCTAAGGCACCCACTGATTCTAAAACTGGCCATTCAAAAAGGAGAAAAGAGTCCAGCTCGGCCATGGACTCAAACCCAAGCTAGCCTCCAGTTTCTACACCTGTAGATACTGGAATGCATAAAGAGGACCAGCAAGCAACTGGTGGCCCAACATCTTTATGGGTCACCGGTGAAGCAAGAGCCAACCCTCAGCTCAATAGTGGTATGTTAGCATTTAATTTAAATAGGCCTATTTATTCAGCATCTTTCATTATTCACTCTGAGTCTGTATCAGGAAATGATGCTTCAGCAGCTTCCATAGCTGAAGCTGATTCTGGAAATTCTGCTCCTAGTGATTTTGTACCTCAACAATAAGGTATGAATGAAGGAACCAAAATTACTTCATATGATCACTTATTTGTAGGTACTGACCCACATGTTCTTGCAGACCAAACCAAATCTGTTAGTGAAGGGTTAGAAACTATCCTCACACAGCCTATCACAAGAAAAGGGGCCAACTCAGTTGCTAGTCAAATTAAGGAAGAAACCTCCAGCACAATCAAGTTAGAAGATCATGCAAAGCTGGTGTCATGTGTGCACCCTAGCTTCAAAGACCTGGACTCACCTGAAGATGATCCTGTCATTGTTATGAATGATAGTAATGAAGATGAGGATTATGAAGTTTATGCTGCTAAAAATGTTGAAACTAAAGATACTCTAGTTCCTAAATCCTCATCTCCTAGGTCTTCTCAAGTTCAAGAGCTTACTAACCAAGTACTCATTCTTCAGTCTCAAAAGTACAAACTGGAACTTGAGAAGAATCAAGCTGAAGCTGCTCTCCTTAAAGCTCAACCCTCCTTTCCCAATGTGGAACAACTCAAAGAGCTCCTGGTAAAGTCCTTAAAAACTAAATTCTCAAAATATTCTATCTGATCATGACTTCAGCAACTCTTTACCAACCGAGCTGAAGGATCTTCCCTCCAAGTTCAAAGACCTAACTAAAGAGGTAAAAGGGTTAAAGAATCAAGTTCACTACTTGGAAATTGAGCTCCCTGGAGATTTGAAAGAAATTCCCCTAAAGCTGGAAGATTTTACAAAGATTGTCACTAATCTTACATCACAAGTTGTTGAACTGAAGATACTTCAGTGGGAACTGCCAGCTGAATTTCTTGCTGTGCCATCACAAGTTAAAATGGTTCAGGCTAAGCTGAAGACCTTGGATGCTCTTCCAAGTCTTCTCAACAAAGTCACAAATGCCTTGAATCAGTTTGCTCAGGCTATTACATCAAAGAAAACTAGGGGTGACAGTGTTCCTTCAGCAGGCCAAGCTGGCACTCAACCTGCTAAGGGGGAGAAGAACACAAATCAAGCCACAATCTCCTAGCTTTTTCAAAGAAGAGCTGAAAAGGAACACCTGAACAAACAATAACCAAAACCAACAACACCACCTACAACACCAATCATTACAACCACTACAACTTAAATGCAATCTCCCTTTCCCCAAAGTCTACCAAAAGGCTCCTCTCAAATTGAGGGGAGCATATCAAGAAAGACAAGGGGAAAAAGGCATTGTCTTCAGAAGAGGCTGTGAAAGAGAGTACTAAAAGTGACTCTGATGATGATGAAACTCACCTATTGGGATCTATGGTTGAATCTTCTTGGATAAAGAAAGTAAAGAAGTTTGATTTTGTCACTGAAGATGGAAAGCACATCCATCTAACTAAAGAACAAATCAATCAACAAAAGAAGATAAAGGAAGAGGCCAAAGATGAAGCAGATAAACGTAAAAGTGAGGTAAGGAAAGAAGAGTTGATTGATCTTCTTGGTCCATAGGTGGTAAACAAGTACTACAATGACAAGTTACAGTATGATAGATACTGTGACAAAATGCTGAATAAAGAGTAGTATCAAAAATCACCAACTATGATGTCTTGACCAGAAAGGGTCAAATTACACTCAAAGTGTACAGAAAGGATGGTACAAGTGAAATTATTCCCAATTTCAAAGCCAGTGATCTGTACCTTGGCGAATGGAGAGAAGTGATGAAAGCATGTCCCAACAGAACTAGAAAAGGATGGGAAACCATCTATAAACAGATAGGTACAAGAATGGACTACATTCACACGACTGAAGCAGAATTGCATATAAACTTGGATATTCCTCTAAGCAAACAGGATCCTCTCGACAAACTAAATGATATTGCAAACAAGAAAAGAAAACATGTTGAGGACATCCATGACTACTTCAAAGCAAACAAAAGGATTAAGTCATCAGTTCAGTATGAAGATCATTTCCCTGGTACTGTGCTTAATGAACCCGTTCTAGGTATGCTTTTATTTAACTCATATCATAGACAGGATTTTGTTACCATTGAATACTTTAGAGATTTCTCAAACACCATGTTATATACTGTACAAGAAATCTTCTTCAGACTTCACCAAGGTCCAGGGATTGATGATCATGCCAGGACCTTTAGTTCTCTTCTGCTTGCTGAAATTGATAAGAGAAACTTGAACCCACTCAAGCAGATGAGAGTTATTAAGCAACTAAGGCAATAGAATGTAATCTTTTATAATAACTTTATCTTTTGTAAATGTATTGTAATGAAAGTTAGATAAAAGGTTATCAGTTTATGTTGTTCAATTTATATCAATTATGTAAGAAGAAGTTGTTTTGCTCACTTACAATTGATTTTAACTTAGGCTATTTGTATATTCAAATAGGGGGAGATTGTTGGGTTCAGTTCTTGAGCCCTTCAGTCTTTTAGTAGATTTAAACATAAAATCCCCTAAGCGTTTCTCAAGATGAAGTCTTTCAGCTTGAGTCGCTGAAGCCTCTTCAGCGTCAGCTCTTTAAGTCCTTAGAAGATTGGGAAGTATCTTCACTTCAGTTTATGCAGCGATACAGAAACTGAAGAAGGCCCTTGGTTGGAGCTTTAGTTTAGCTTGGTTAACAATTCCAAGCTAAGCATAGTCTATCTCCTTAACAGAAGTTGAAACGTGTTGTTTCACTTCTAGAAGGTTTACAAGGCGGGAAAAAGATTGCTTTATATCAAAAGGAACAAAGCAATCTCCTTGGGAGAGTAACTTCTAAAGTTGGTATAGAAGTACAAAACATTTCTTTTAAGGATAGTGCCTAGTACTAGAAAGCAAATGTGGATTAAATGGTAGTTCAACCACCTATTTAATGCTTGCCATGTAGTTTAGGTTAAACTTGTAAACCCTAATCCCTTTGCCTATAAAAGGATATGGATTCCCAGAGTAAATGTTATCTCTTCCAATTAATTTGAAATGCATTGAAGAGTTTATTTATCTCTCAAACAAACTGAATAGAAACTGCTGAAGCTGAAGCTTCAGTTCTAGTCGAATAGTTTGTTTTCTTATTTTTCATAACTTTGGTTAGAGAATAAGTTCAAAGGAGATAACACCCCAATTGTCATTCAACCACCTTGCTATTCCGCAAGCAAGGTGTTTCATAGATTCTTTATTTGATTCTAATAAGAACCTATATGTTGAAAAGTACTTCTGTATGTTTTAAACTTGTTCTTTATATTCTTCATATATATCTGTTTAAAACTCACTTTGTTTCCATGGAATCTGATTATTTTAACTTGATAAATCTTATATCAGATTCCAAGGGACCAATAGATAATAAGCTACACAATCTACATGTTTGCTGCTAGTGTTGAGGTTCGTAGAACATAGGATGGACGGTTGGCATCGCTTGCAGTACTACATATACTTTGCATTATGAAGGTCCGATTCTAACAACATGCTTCTGTAGTTAATAGTTTAGAAAACATAAAAATGCATGATTGAAGGATGTTTTTCTATAAGTAAGTTTCCTAAAAGTTTTGGCATTTACTTACATTTTTTATGTTAATATGGGTTTAAAATTTCACAATTGACACAACTATATAACCTTCACATGCTGGTATGCGCTCCTTGCTTTCCTTATCATGAAAATTTGTCATATGACAAACTGAAATATTATAATATTTGTTTAAACACATTCACATTTCATCAATCTTCAAACACATAGTTATTGTGATTCCGAGCAATAAACCAAACGAGCTCTTAGACATTTAGACCCCACCTATATGGCATGTGACTATGCTAATCAATAGCTTATTCAATAATGCAATAATATTCTGCTAAGTTGTGGTTATAGTGGCCGATTAATTATACATTTTGAAAAGTTACCAATAACCAACATGCTTTTGTTTCTGTCCGGTGTTTGTCCACTTCAAAATCGAAGGGAGTTGTCATTGTGTTCTATGGACCACTTTATATTACACATTCAGTGTATTTATATACCAAGAAAAACACAAAGTTATTACCGAGTTAATAAAGCTTCAACACGCACTATAATAAGTCTAAAAGTTCGATACCATAAGCTTCTTTGTCTTGGCGTACCAGTATGATCACCTTATTATGTCCTAAATTCTCACTTGGGCGATTATACCCATTCACTTACAACCCAAGCCGCATCACTGACCACGTAAAAGTGACATGAACGCTCACTACCATTCGAAGCACATAACACATATAGCACATATTCTACATAATTCGGCGGCGACAATCCCGCTATAATGCATAATGTCAAATGACAGATCAAAATCAATTAAGAAAACAATGAGCGTCATGGACTTATTGCTCATTGATTGTTTGTTTTTAAACTAGACCTCTTTATATATATAATATATAATAAAATATATATAATAAGTATAATCTAAAAATAATCAATGAAACCGAGAAGTAGTATAGAATATCCCCAACGAGGTTGTGCTTGAGAATCAATACAGTCGGAAAATTAGAGTTTGAATGAGATTAATGATTTGAGAGTTTATAAAGCTAAATTAATCAATAATAAGCAAAAACGATTGAGAAAAACCTAAAAATTATGAAATTATACTTAAAAACGAGAGAAGGAATCCCGAACAAGGGGTCAAAAACCTAAAATCTTAAAAATTAACCCTACAAAGAAATTTTTACTTCTAATCTACTCTAGGGGACTAATAATGAAGAATGAAAAAGACTAGACCGAAAACGGAGTTAAAACGAGCTCTAAAATAAAAAAAACAAAAACGGGGGTAAATCCCGTTCTTTAAAAAGTACGATTTTGCAAAAATGACCCTACAAACGTTTTTATATTTTTCCTAAGTAAAAGATGATAAAAGAAAATTTTGTAAAAAAGAAAAATATTTTTTTGACTTTTTATTTATTTTTTATGAATTAAAAACAGTTTAAAAGAAAATAAATTATAAAAATTAGTAAATGAACAGTAAAAATTACGAAAAAATACAGAAAAATAGATTAAGCTACGACTACCCTAGGAAAAATACCAACTTGAACCCACGGCTTATAAATAAGCCAGGAATAAGCCCACAAGGGCTGAAAGGCTTAATGGCAAAATGTGGTTAAGTTAATAACCACTTGGGCTTCTAACGAAGAAGTCCCAAGGGCACAGCGGTAGGAGTGTTTGTGAAAAAGGTTGATGAGGGTTGAGACCCGGGTTCGAGTCTTGCTCACCCGGGTTTCCCCTTATCCCTTTTTTTTAGAAAAACTTTGAAAAGCAAAAATGTTGATAAGCCCTTGCTTATCAACTTTTGTAAAAACACTTTTTGAAAATCTAAAGAAATAAGCTGTTAAACAGCTTAATATGACAAAACACTTAAACTTTTTATAAAACTTAACACTTACTGCTATTTTGAACAAAAAGTTAATAAGCTAAGCTTAAAACTTAAAAAGCTAAATTAAAATATTGAAAAGCACTTAAAAACTAAATCTAAGACAGAAATAAGCTAGAGCTTATGAGCTTAAAGGCTCAATAAGTTGCTTGAGTATCTCAGCTTATGCTGAGATTTTGCAGGCTATACTAGCCTACTTTAGGCTTAAAAATAAACCACTAAACCTAAGATTAAGCTAGAAAACTTTGCTAAACTTAAAACTAGACCTAGGACTCTACTAAAATCAGCTTTTAAAAGACATTTTGAAAAAATTTTAAACTATGAAAAAGCCATATGAAAAAGGCTGTGACAGTTTTAAGTTTAAATGAGAAAAACTTGATAAAAAGCTAAAAAATGGAATGCAGCCCTACTTATAAGCTTATAAATTGAAAACTAAGACTTGATTAAGCTTAACTAAGCTAAAACTAAACTAAGTACCAAATTTGAGCTTAATTGAGCTTATTCTACTCCCTAAACAATCTTAAGCCAAACACCCCTTTAACTATTTGGTTTTCAACTAAAATGCTTAAATCAAGCTAAATAAGCTTGGATAAGCCAAAATAGATACTTAACTAAGCAAATTAAGGGCAAATAAGCATAATCCAACAGTAATTAAGTACTCAATAAGCAAAATAAGCTATTCTACTATTATTTGGTTTTTTGACAGTTAATAAATGAAATTTAACTAAAATGAAATCTAAACTAAGAATTTAACTAAATAAGCATTTATTAAGCATAATAAGCATTCATAAACTAAAATAAGCTGAAATAAGCATATTAAGCAAATGACCAGTAAAAATAAACTAAAATTAAAAAGTAGACAGAAACTTTAAAAGAGAAAATGTACATTTGATCCTAGCTAAACAAGGATCTACAAAGCTTAAAAAGCTTATCTACAAGCTCTGACTTATTTGCAATAAGCCAGTAAGTCCAATAAGCCCATCCACATTTGGCTTATCATCCATAAACATAGCATTGGTAAATTGAGAGTGATCTAACAGTCCATAAGAACTTAGTTAAGCTATGTGAGCTTAACTAAATGAAACAACAGCTTATTTAGACAAAGAGAGCTTATTAAAGTGAACAGTAACATTAAGCTTTAAAATTTAAAACATGAATTTAAATGAGAAACTGAATTTTATTAATGGTAAAAAGATTACAATGCTTTTAAAAGTAAATTACAAGAATTAAATTGACATTTTAAGTAAAATAAGCTGTAAAATAAGCTATAAGCTAAATCGTACTCTACACTACTCCTAATCTATATCTCATCTCTGTGTTGATGAAGCTCTTTATATAGCCAAGAGGAATGAGGGGGGTGTGCTAGTTGCGTGAGAAAAATGCTTTGATCTTTATTTTTGGCCGCTCGATCTTTGATTGCTTGACAATCCATCATTCTCAACCGTTTGATGAGGAGTGTGTAAGTATGGATTGCCACCCTGGCTTTTGAGTGGTGGGGATGGGTACGGTATGAACGAGGGTGCAGGGTAATGAGGTGAGGAAGAGAATGAACAGTAACAAGGGAAAAAGGGCGGGTAAATGTGTTATAACTTGGGGGTTTTGACTGGGTTTGACTTACCCGGGTAAAAAGGTTAAAAGGGTTGGGCCGGGTGGATGGTATTGGGCCGGGTTGTGTTTGTTTATGTTTATTAATGAAAAGAGATAACGACCGTTATCTCTTTAATGTAAAAGAGATAACGGTGTTAGGGTTTAGGGACTATTTTTGTTAATGGTTAACATGGGAGGGTATTTTGGGGATTTCTCTTCTTGTTTTGACTAATGGTTGACCATAGTTGACTTTTTGACTTCCTTGATTACTTTTGACTGAAGCTTGACCATTTTCCCGGCTTTTTGTGTGCTCTTCCGTTCTCGTGTCCGTATTTGCCCGTTTTTGACGGTTTTCTTGTGATTTTTGATATATCCGTACCTGCACACACAAAACACAAAAACAAGTATATTTTTGCCATTTTAAGTATGTTTTTAGTTTAATTGGGCTATTTTAGGTATAAACGGATATGTGTATTTTACACTTATCAAAATTCCCCAAACTAAACGATTGCGTGTCCTCACGCAATATCACATGCCTTATAACCAAATACCTCGAAACTTCCCCAAACTAAACCTTTGAAAAGTAGCAAAGATTTTTGTTGAGAGAGCTAAGAGATCACAAGTTATAAAACACCCGATTTCCCATTTTCAAAGATTTTTTATTTTTTATTTTTCTTGATATATACCTAACTACAACTTATTCTTGTGTTGACATAATGTAATGTTTTCATTACCTTGTGGTAACTTTAAGGATCATAGAACAAAAAGCACAATTAAGTGTCTAAAAGATAACTTCATCATTCCCGATTTTTTACTTTTCCCATACTAAGCTTAAAAATAAGATCACCGTTAAGTACGAGCTAAGATGCTAAGACTACTTATAATTACAACTTGTGAATTTCTCTTCCTGACATAAATCATATATTTAAGTGTGTGTGCTCAAATTAATTTAAACCATTAAATCCACATATTTAGATAGTTGAAATCCGACCAAGCTTTACACATGGGCCTTTTGGGCTAATATGTTAATCACTTAGTTAAGGTCACAACTCAAAGCAAACAAAAAACATCCCTTAGGCTAAGACCTTCGTTGGTTCATTGTCCCATTAATGATTTCTTCTCTAGATCCCACCGTCATCGGGTAAGTGCTAAGGCTTTTGACACCCCATCCGGAGAATAATAATCGAGACGCATGAACTTCCGATGAAAAAGCCTTGTAGACTTTTGCAAACCTTAGTTCAAAAGAATACCTTGGTTTTAGAGAATGAAACTTTTACTATTTATTTTCTAACTTGCAACATTATCATTATTATTTATATTATTAGGTTAGGAATCGGTATCACTTTTCTTCGACGGACGCATCGGCCTACGCCTCCGGACAAGAGCTCTGGTTCGTATCTATGATACCAAACCCTTATTATACATCCTCCATCCTTTTTTCGATGTCACATCGGGAGCGAACCGACAAATGACCATGTACTTTATTGACGATGGTGTTTGTTATCTATTACTTATTAACACTAAGGAATTTTATAACTGCATTCTTTTTATTCCTCCAACAACATTTTATAATATATTATATATATATTATATATATATATATATATATATATGATATATATATTTATATATAAATTTAATAACTTAATTCAAACAATTATTTTGCAAATAGAAATAGTACATTTTAGAAAACCAAAGTATAAATTGAGAACTAAATTTTATTTACAAATTATGTTGACTTCATCATCGATAAAGCTTTTTTCTGAATATGTTAATTATACTTTTAAGAGTATAACTCTAATTTGTAAAAAATTAAAGAGAACACATATAATTAATCATTTTAAGAACTTCGGGGAAGAAAAACCACAAGTTATTCTTATAAGCCTTTAAGTTTTCCAAATAAACTTTGTTTAGCATCCTAATTCGTAATCAACACTATCATCTCTTATTCTTTGCAATTTAAAATCTTTAATAAAGAAATTCGCAAAACTTAGCTACCCCCTTCATAAAATCCAACTCGGCATTATTTAAAAATCTACTTGATATTAGCACAAGTCTTCATTTTACTAATGATTTCAAGTCTAAGCTTGTTTATAGTTACATTAGACTAGCACAAACTATCATCATAATGTTAAGGGAGAAAGCTAGAACTCAACACGTTCGATCGGGTCAAAAATTACTTCTTATTCTCACCAACGGAAAACCTACATTCGTGTCTTAACACTTATTTTTTAATCAACTACTAATATTTTTTTATTTATTTATTTTTTCATTTTTTTACTACAAATAAGAACTTAAAAATTTAAAAATTTTGCTATTTTTGTGGGACGTGATAACAAAAACAATAAGCAGGAAACATCAAATCGATAGATTCCCTCCCCAAACTAAAACGAAACATTGTCCTCAATGTTTTAAGGCCAGATCTCTATTTAAATCTAATGCTGTTATGAATTATGCAAAGATAAACGTGAATCGATAAGATGAAAGGATATCGGATCTCTCCAAACTAATTTCAAACAAAGGATGAGAAGCTCGAGTGAACCGGGACAAAACACCGAACACGAGAGGCTTCAAAAATTTGTTGGTTCAATCCTACAAAAATCACAAGCACAAACAACAAACAACGAGAAATCGGAAAAGTACAAGCCTCTTCACATCACAACACATTTGTTAGAAATAGGAAAGAAGATAAACAAGGCTTATGCATGGGATGAACTCCCACGAAGCGCTTGTTTTTTTGTTAACAGGTCACGAGCTTGAATCGACCCGAATTAATTTGTCATTAGGGAAGCAAATGAAAAGAAAATCTCAATCGGGCTTTCATTAATGTTGGGATAAATATTAAAGCACATGAAAGTTCCATCCCGATAAGATGCCACCGGCTCTAAGGGAAGATGTCGGTGTCAAAAATAGTGTCTTCGCTCCCGGTGGAGCAAGATAAAAGAGAAACCTCGAGGTAGGTTAGATTAGTCAAACATTAATGTTGAACATAATACTGATTTATTAGTTTCCTAATTCAATAAAGATTCCTTTGTAAGTCTTAAGGTCTCTCTCTATATAAAAAGATTATAGACGTGGTTTATTGATATCCATCAAGATAAAGTGTGTGTGTAGAGATATAGCTTACAAGGTTGTAAAACCCTATTACTAAGTTTAGATGTGATAGGATATTTATTGAAGGTTGTTGTTGTTATATCTTTGGTCATTTCATAATTCACTGTTTGATTGAATATACTTCTTAGTGGTATAAGCTAGATTCCGCAAATAAGCTTATATCATTAAATCAGTCTCTTCATTAGTATTTTTGGATTTAAAAAGGGTACTAAACCTTACAAGCTAAGGAGTTAATAGATCTATTCATTAGAAGGACCAACAAGTGGTATCAGAGCTTGTTGTGAAGCTTTGAATAAGAAGAAGAGCATCCTATAAATTTTGCATTAATGGCATCTTCAAGAAGTTCTTCCAGTTCAGATTCTGAGGTAGATTCTTGTTCTAAATCATGTATGAAAGCTTATGCTACTCTTAAAGAGCAATATGATAATTTGTCTTCTGATTACAAAAAGTCTCAATTTAATTTGTTATCTTATAAAGCAGGTCTAGAATCAGTAGAAGCTAGACTAGTTTATTATAAGAAAAATGAGGTTGTGTTAGAAGATAGCATAAATGTCTTAAAACTTAAGGTTAGACTAAGAGATAATGCCTTAGATGTATATAAAATGGAAAAGAAAATCTCAGTCGGGCTTTCATTAATGTTTGGACAAACATTTAAGCATATGAAAGTTCCATCCCGATGAGAGGCCACCGGCTCTAAGCGAAGATGCCGGGGTCAAAGATCGTATCTTCACTCCCGATGAAGCTAGATAAAGGAGAAACCTCGGGATAAGTGATAAATGGAAGAAAGGTACGAATGAAAAATGTGAAGGAATTGTCCTCTTCAACATTTGGAACAACAACATTTTCATCTCCTCTTGGTTCAAAAGATTCATCATTATAAAGCACATCAAAATTGTTAATCTCGGATTTTAAAATCTCAATATCCGATGGTTCTGGAGGAGGATGAGGTAATGATGGATTATCAAAATGAAACGACTCATACTCGGGAAGAGAGTAATTAGCATGAGTAGTGGTACTGCCACTTCTCGTCTCTTTCGTATGATCGCTAAAAGACTCGAATTCGGGTAAAGAATTATCCGAAAAAGAAAGAGAAGTTTCGGATGAATCACTATCCACGATGGGAATAGGATTGTCTTTTAAAGATTCGATATTAGAAATAAGACGACTAACGTTCAAAAAATTTTCACGAAGGATAACGTCTTGGATTTGAAGAATGTCATCTAAATCAAACCCTTCCTTTTCTTGATTGACTTCATTTACCTCCTCTAAGCTAACGTACTCGATGTCCTCAAAATAATCGTCATCACTCGAAGTATCATCATTTGAATCAAAATAGTCTTTAACAATTCCCGGTGGAATTGGAGCAATATGAGCAAGTTCACCGGCGAACTCGTCGAGAATAGGATCGATCATAGAAGAATAAACAATTGAAGTATCACGGTCAATCAAAGATTCCACAAGATCGGACTCAACATCAATACAATTATTATCACAATTAGGCACATCACACGTATCGTCGGAAATACCCTCGAACTCACTTGGGATTGGGACAAGGTTCTCAACACTAGCTTTATTACTTCGTCCGATTCCGTTGCCGGAATAGTGTCGAGATGCTCATCCCCCATTTTTAGAGAATTATCGGGTTCTTCGATCGGTAAGTCGGGTGTGATTGATTTAGACGTAGAATATCGAGCAATAATATCTCCTGAAGGAATATAATCATCCTCGTCATCACAAGTAACAGAAAGCATGTAACGACAGGCAGCAGAATACTTTTCTTCTTCGTAAGCATGCTCCTTTTTTCGAACTTTGCTTCCCCATATATATTAAAATCTTGCTTAAGTTTTTGAATTCTAATCTCACAATCTCTCTCGTATTCCTCATCAATCTCCTCGCCTCGAAATATTTTATAACCCAAATCATTTATTATTTCCTTAATCTCTCTATCGACCAATTGCTGTTCATGCATCATTTCCTCGATACTCATATCCTCTATTTTCTTTCTTCGATCTCTTATTATTTCTTCAAGTTTTTCTTCCATTTTATTAAGGACTTGTAGAATTCCTTGATGATCGACGGAGTCTTGCAGGGGTTGTGGGTGGTCAAAACCGGAAGAATTAGGATAATAGCAAGAATTTTGCTCACAATAATCTTCATTCATTGGTTGACATTGAAAAGTTTCATGAGGACCCCCGCAATTTGCACAACAAAGATATTGTTGAGAATAACTCTGAGAATTTTGTGGAAAATAATTATCATTAAAGTTTTGATTGTAACACGGCTCCTGTTCATAGACAAACGGGAACTGTGGTGAACAATCATAACCATAATGAGCATTATTTCCACATAACTCACACAAGTAAGTCTCAAACTGGGGTTGTTGAGGTTGGTTGAAAACACTTGAAGAAACATTGAAAGAATGAGGTTTGGAATCATAGATGAATGAATTCTCATTTTCATAATTGCATATCGGGTGAACAATTGGCAAAATTTGTGGGAGCTCATTAATGGTTTGATTGCATTGTTCTGGATTAGAGATAATCGGAACTTTTGGTGGACAATTATAACCGTAATGAGCACCTTTCCCACAAAACTTGCAAATGCATTATTGACAAAAGATTCCATCTAATGCATCACCGCACTCATAACAATAATTATGGTCAATCTGTGGAGGACCTTGCGAAGTCTTTTCACCAGGGTCTTGATTGACAACGAATGGCTCTCGAGAAGCATTAACAACGTTGGTATTGTCATCGAATGATTCGGAAGTATCTTGAAAATCTTTGAAAATTCCATTTTCAACACAATACGCAAGCAAATCTTTATCGAATTCCTTTCGTAAAAATGCACATCCACGACAACTCGGACCATCAACCGGGGTTCCACATCTTGCACAACACGGAGAAGAGTCGGGTTCGGGAACAAGAATCTTGTCGTCAAGACTCCCTATCGAACAACATTCTTTAGTGTACAATCTTCCACAAGTCGAGCATTCCTTGATAGCGTAGAGGGATTTTGAACGATGAGACGTCATAAGAATTAAACAATTTAGAGGATTAAGAAGAAGAATTAAATGGTTAAGAAAAGAAGATTATTTTTTATTTTTTTGATTCTTTAAACAACCTATTTTATTTACGGACAAAACGGAAGACAACTTAAAACCAAATAATCGACTTACTTCACGGTAGCTCTTAAAAATTGCTTTTCAAGGTGAGCCGTTCCTCGTAAGTGACACAAATGGCAAGTTTTTGAATCTTTGGTTCGATTTGGGAACTTTTCAAGTTCACCGGAACTTATTTATGATAATACCTCAATGGAAGGTATTATATGTTGGTGTTCGATTACCAACTTTGTTTATTTTATTTCTTTTTTAAAGGACAATTTTTTTATATTTTTGATTTATCTTTTACTTATACTAAAAAGAAAAGGAAAATATTTTTTACTTTTTATATTTTATGATTTTTTTTTGGATTTTTGAATTATAAAACAAGAATGAAACTTTCGAGGACGAAAGGATCTTCAAACCAAATCAACAAACACAAAACGTAGGAATCTTAAACACTAGTCCCCGGCAAC
Organism: Tanacetum coccineum; assembly: GCA_026074375.1. Classification (NCBI taxonomy): domain Eukaryota; kingdom Viridiplantae; phylum Streptophyta; class Magnoliopsida; order Asterales; family Asteraceae; genus Tanacetum; species Tanacetum coccineum. The sequence goes on from BQNB010072413.1 coordinate 22,805, forward strand.
GGCGCCAAAAACTTGATAGCAGTTTTATATACCAAAAATATACCACAAAATAATATAAACTTAAGAGCAATTAATAAAATTACCAAGTTACCCTTGATAAAATTAACTCTCAAAAATATATATAATATAATATATAATACGTATATTAAACCGGGTAAGTATGATCACCCGGGTCGTTTATCCCAACGACTAGTGAAATCGAAACCTCGTTTTAATTTTGGATCCTGATTTGAATGAAGCAAAGATAATTTTGATATTCTAAATCTACTAAATAAAAATCGACAATTAAAAAAAATTAGACAATTAAACTAATACGGGAAATAATTAAAATATGACAAATAAACAAGTAAACAAATTTTAATCCCTAAAAATGTAAACTAAAATTATAAACCTAAGATATGA
>BQNB010072414.1:1247-15249 GCA_026074375.1 Tanacetum coccineum
ACGACCACCTATCCTCCGATGGACTTAACATCACTCCCTCCAACCTGTCCAAAAGATGATCCCACTGTTCGGATTCAATGCCACTACGCGGCATCCTACGCAAAGAGGAAGATAAAGAAGTCTGCTCAAATTTGAAAGCTACCAAAATTTGTCTGTTTAGCTCAAGCCCATAAAAAAAGTGACACCGGATTGATTCCATACGTTGTAGAACCAACATAGGAACCTTAAAAATAGACATATGATAAATAGGCATAGAACCAAAAACTGCTTTAAGAAGAGTGAGCCTACCTCCAATAGACAAAGTTTTCATCTATTTTAATGCAATTTAAAGTTGTACGTTTGTGACTATGTCGATTATTTTAAAGTTGAATCGGTATTTTTGTAATATTTTTTCCCCCTATTTTGTGCCAAAATTAAAAAAAAAAATGGGCCGGCCCAAAGTGGGAGCCCAGGCCCAAAGTAAGAGCCCAGTGTACAGTAGAAGCACTGTTGCTTCTACTGTACTTTTTATATGGGCTTATGTGTTGAGCCTCATGTTTAAAGCTTTGTTTTCTTTTTGCTATATGGGTTTTTTTTAAATGACATTGTTTAATGCAATCTAAAGTTGTACGTTTGTGACTATGTCGATTATTTTAAAGTTGAATCGGTACTTTTGTAATATTTTTTCCCCTTATTTTGTGCCAAAAATAAAAAAAAAAAAATTAGGCCGCCCCAAAGTGAGATCCCATTGTACAGTAGAAGCACTGTAGCTTCTACTGTACAATGGTAAATGTATGTTTTATAATAGTTGTGTCTATACAGGAAGATGCATTAAGTCATACATGTAAAGGCATTAACAGATTATTGTTGCAATTTTGGACAGTTATATTAATACTTCTAGAGTTTCTTTTACTTTAATAGGAAACCCTCTTAAAGGGCATTCTGTAAAATCATACTAATCTATATCTATAGTCCTTGTAAAGAGAAAAAGAGATTCTTTTGAAAGTTGAAAACCTACTATAATAGGAAATGTTGAAAATTAAATACATGGAATTTTAAAAACATTGCTTGTTAAAGAAATATTTATCTTTTGCTATGAAATAATACATAAAAGTGAATAGAAGTTACATTACGAAAATTAAATGTATTCAAATGTTATATTTGTAACAGCTCTAATATTCATAGAGCCCATTATATCTCATGTAACAGCCTAATATTTATACATCTCATTTAAAAACTTGTAACATCTCATTTAAAAAATTTATAACAGCTCATTATTATAGTAACAACTTCAATTAAAAATATAATAGCACCTTTAAAACATCATCATTATAGTAACAGTACCAGGCCATATATAAATACGATGTAACACAAACAGACAAATGAAGATTACAAAAACTTATTTCTCCATTATCTCCTCTCTCTCATACAAATCACATTTTTCCATCTCAACCCCCCACACATAAACCCTAACCGCCAACAGATCAGTCGTCGCCACCATCAGTAGAATCCGCCACCAACACCACCCTATCTATTATTGGTGTTTGAGTTTTGATGGTTTCATGGCGTATTAGTGGTATTGGTGGCGTTTTTGTGCATTTTGTCGGTTTTTTGGTTTGTTTTGTGTGGTCCTTTAACCGGGTCTGCACGAATGTTATTCTTTTAATTTAGATATGAGATAAATTTATGTTGGCTTTGATTTAGTTGATAAAACTGTCGTTGTCTCGTCGGAAAGTTGATGTCGCCGTCGTCGGATCCGATACCGGAACCGACACCACTACAGAAAACTTCACGTCAAAAAGGTGCTTCCAAGTATTAATTTGTAGATCTAGATATTTATAAAGTTTATGACTATTATTTGTTATAGTAGCCGCTGAGTCGCCGGAAAAAGTTGTCGCTGCCGCTGAGTTTTCGGAATCAGCCGCCGCCTACACTAAACTGCTTGTGTGGCCATAATACGTACGCTTTCTTTTCAAATCTTTAATATTTTTTATAAAGTTAATTATATGAAGTTTTGCAATAAAGTTATAGTATTTGTAGATCTCAGTTTACATAAACTTTTTTTTGCCTTTTATTTACAGCCGCCACTCGCCGCTGCTTCACCGGAAAAAGTCGATGCCTTCGCTGAACCGCTGCCGCCGATAATTAAGGGTATAATCATTAAGAGTTACAACATTGATGCTTGCAATTAACCGTCGTCGGAACAATATCGACACATGCTCTTTGTTTGGCACGTGAATACGAGATAAGCCCATTGTGTTCTTTTTTTGTAAATTAGTTAATTTTAGTATAAATAGTGGTTAATGGTTATGATCAATGCTAAGTTTTGTAACAATCAACATTTAATTGTGTGTAAATGTCTTTATATTTTCAGCTATAAAAAAATCAAAAGCCTCTTATGATCAATGTTATTTATGATGAGTTACAACTCTTATGGTCATTGTTATTTATGATAGTTACACCTCTTATGATTCATGCTATTTATGATGGAGTTATAACTCTTATGATCAATGTTATTTATGATGAAGTTACAATGATATATACTTGGGTTAAAATGACAAAGTGACAAATTTTCAAGACCGGAGTTAATCTTTATAGAACAAGATTCGTGCATCGCACCAACCCCGACTACATCATAAAGAGTTTAGCACCCTTTCTTGAAAATGTAAGAATGTTGAATGTTGAATCTAATTTATGAAACTATGATATACAGTGTTGAATAATAAATTCAGTCATCAATACCATTATAACATTTTAACAGCCCAATTAATTTATTATTGTAATGGCCTCCAATAATTATTAAAAAGTGTAACTGCTAAAAATCATTACTATTGATAATGATTGTTAAAAATGTGTAACTGCATCCACCATATAAATCCACACAAACCATTTCATATCTCGCACACACAAATGTTATTTTACAGCAATATCGCATATCATTATACAAAATTGTTACTACAATGTCACATATCGTTAATTATCTGCCGCTAGGAATTCCCGGTGCTATGCACGGGTACACATCTAGTATGTTTAAAATGAGACTTAAATTTCCAGATTTTACATTAATTTTTTAATTTTCTTTTTATAGTAATATTTTTTCTCTTAAAATTTTTTTTGAACGGCGGCATTATATTAAACTAGCAAAAGCTAGACATCAACGGTTACATGGAAGAGTTATTAACAATAGGATTTCCTAACCAACCTATCCAAGATAAACAAAATTTTGGATTTCTAGATGAAATCCACAAAAACGATTGATGAACAATAAAGTCCCAAATAGTCGCCTTCTTGGGTTTAGACACCGAAAAAAATCAATTCGTTGTGAAATTTCCATATCGACCATAACATTGAAGCCCAATCCCTTCAAGAATGAATCTAGCTTTCTTCGTAACTTGACAATCATCTAACCAAGATATCCATTCCGACAAATGAGATATCTCTGGAATATTAAAATCACACCATCTAGCCAAACGAGTCCAAAGATCTCGGGACATCCCACAAGAGAAAAAGAGATGATTCACATTCTCTACACACTCACAACAAACAAGACATAAAAGGGAGGCGACATCAATACCTTTACGATCCAGATTCACCAACGTAGGAAGCTTGTCTAAACTCAATCTCCACATGAAAACATTAACTTTGATAGGAACACATCTTGTCCATCTAGTAGATGTGAAACCGCCAACAAGAGTATGTTCGTCTATATGGATTCTAGCAGAAGCAACATTGAAACCTTTTGAGTTTAGAGCCCATTTCCATGCATCTTGATTATCTGTAATTAACACATCTCGAATAGCTTCCAACAAGGCTGTGAATTGGACAAGCTCTATACCCCCTCTTGGCATCCTCCTAAGCATGATGTTTCAGTCCGAGAGATTAAAACGATGAGCTACCATGCATTCTTTATCAGTATCTAAAGCGTATATACGAGGGAAAGACGCTTTTAGAGGAAGATCACCACACCATATTTCATTCCAAAAACTAGTCGATGTTCCATCCCCAATAGAGCGGTTGCAAGCAGCCAACAAATCAACCCCTTTATCTTTTAATTTAGCCACTGAGTTTAAAATAGCATTCCAAGTGCTTTGTTGCGAAGTAAGTCTCCTACATGTGCCAATACCTCCATCACAGCCATGAAGATCTTTAACCACCTTAACCCAAAGGTCATTAGGATTACACCGAAAATGCCATATCCATTTAAATAATAAAGCAACATTTAAAGCATAAATACTTCCAATGCCGAGACCACCCATGGCTTTACTAGCTAAACATGTGCTCCATTTAATCCAAGAAACCTTCCTATCGCCTAAGTCACCACCTAGAAAGAATTTGTTGCGCATGGCCTCTAACTTCTTACGAACGGTTGCGGGCATAAGATACAACGACATATAGTAAGTAGGAAGATTTCCCACAACTGATTTTAATAACGTAAGCCTCCCGCCAACTGAGAGAAGCCTTGCTTTCCATTGAGACAACTTCGAGGTAAATTTTTGAACAATACGGTTCTAATTTTGACAACGACCCATATTACCTCCAACCGGCACACCTAAATACATCATAGGAAGTTTCGACACACCACAACCAAGGACCTCAGCCATGTCTACTACGTCCGCGTCAGAAACTCCCACACCCAAGAGCTTGCTTTTGTTCACATTTATTTTTAACCCAGACACCAAATAAAAGCATCTAAGCATACAAATTAAATTGTACACGTTGGACTGCGACCATTCACCTACAAAAATAGCATCGTATGCATAGAATAAGTGAGAAAGAACCAAGTTACCTTGGCCAATAGAAGCACCTTTGAAGATGCCCACGTCAACAGCCTTGCGAATTGAAGCATGTAAGCCTTCCATAGCAAGAATAAATAAGAAAGGAGACAAGGGATCCCCTTGTCTAAGCCCCCTGAAAATCTCGAACTCAACGGTAGGAGATCCATTAACTAAAACAGAAGCCCGAGAATTTTTTAGACAACCATCAATCCATGTGCGCCATTTAGAGCCGAAACCAAGGTTCTCCATAATCACATCAAGATAATCCCATCTTAAAGAATCAAAAGCTTTCTCAAAATCAACTTTGAAAACCAAAAGCTCTTTTTTCCTCTTGCGATACCATGCCATACACTCGTTTAAAATTAAAGGACCATCAAGAATATTTCTACCTTTGATGAAAGCTGATTGTTCCACACTAACACAACTTCCAATTACCCTGCTAAGTCTATTAGCTAATAATTTTCCAATAATCTTATATTGGCAACCTATTAAGCTAATAGGCCTAAACTCCGAGACAAATTTAGCATCACCTACTTTAGGAATCAAAGCAATAAAGGACGAATTACACCCTTTTGGAAAGTAACCTGATTGGAAAAATTCACGAACAAACCGCACTACGTCAGGTTGAATAGTGTCCCAGAAAGTTTTGAAGAATGTAAAAGTGAAACCATCCGGGCCCGGAGCTCGGTCACCGCCACAATCCCAAACAGCCCTCTTTATTTCTTCATTCGAAAAATCACTCTCCAAATAATCTCTTTGATCAGGGGATAAACGATTAAAAAACAACTCACCTGAGCAAGGACGAGGGCCACCTGTAGAAGCGAACCTGTTAGAAAAGTGATCATAAAATTCTTTTTTAACCTCTCCCGGCTCTTCAATCCAACCACCATTTTTAAGGACACCTTTGATAGCAATTTGACGCCGCTTTTTCTTTAGAACTCCATGAAAAAAACTAGTGTTTTCATCACCCTCAATCGCCCACTTAATCTTAGCCTTTTGAGCTAAGTCACTAGCCTCCTTTTTATCAATATCGCTCAAAACTTTCATAGAAGAGACCCTAGCGTTTATATCTTCAGTAGTAGCACTACCTTGGTCAACCTTTACATCAATAGAAGATAACAAGGCCTGATGTTCTTTCCTCAACTGATTGTTAAACGACTTTTTTGTAGCATTCCACGTTCGAATTACTTGCTTGAGATTTTGTAGTTTCTTCTTAAAAGAAACCATACCATTAGCTTCCATACTGTCATAAGTATTCCAAGTGTCAACTACTAATTTATGAAATCCCTCAACGTCCAGCCACGAATGGAAGAATCGAAAAGGGGTAGGCCCGTAATCCACCACCGCTTCTTTAATCAAAATAGGACGATGATCGGGCACACCTTTTTCCAAAACAATTCCAGTAATATGAGGAAAAGCATCTTGAACACCTTCATTAACCAAAAAACGATCCAATTTGCTCATTTTCGAAGCCCACTTGTCAGACCATGTATATCTAAATCCTCCCAATGGAATATCTATGAGGTTCAAGTTCTCAATAAATGAGTTAAATGCATCGGCTTGTCTCTCATGAAAAACAGAACCGTATCTCTCACCCGCCTCGCGAACCTCATTGAAATCTCCCATGACTATGACATTTCCATCCCAGCTTGCAATTAATCTAGACAACGAAGCCCATAAATCGATCTTCCCCGCCGCACTTTGAGGAGCATACACTGTAATGAACATAAAGTCTAGACCAGTAGGCAGCCAACAACCTTGAACCGCCACAAAATTATCAACACATAAGACTCTTTGTTTTTGAAACAACACTTTATTCCAAATACATAGAATACCTCCTGATCTACCCCTAGAAGAAATAGAAGCGAAATCAAATAGGGAATTCCCCCAAACCTGACGTAAAACCCACATATCTACACGAACCATTTTAGTCTCCTGTAAGGCTAAGAAATTTACATTATGAGAATGACATAAATTCATAACCCATCTCCTTTTATTAGAATCACCAAAACCTTGCACGTTTATGGAGAGCGTATTCATTTATACATTCTTTCATCACCCATATCCGCAATAATTTTTGTAAGAGTATCTTGACATCCCTCCATGTTAAATCCAAGAGCCGTGCCAACCTTTATGGTGTCTTCCATTTGTTTAAGAATAGAGATACCAACATATTTTTTTGGCACTTCACTATCTTTTGTTTGTGAAGATTGCATGGAGAACCCATCATATTTATTCGAACCTTCACTGTCTCCATCTTGTTCTAAAGGTTTGCATACATCACTTAAATCTTCTTTCAATTCACCCTCTTCTGTTTGTGTGAATCCCGGTGGATATTTCAGTGTCGTCGAACCCTTCACATTATTACACGCAGCAGTTCTTTTCGCAATAAGAGACGCCAAATCAAAAGGGTCACTTTCATTAACCTTTTCACTATCCACATTATCTTCCTGCTGTATATGTTCCCTATTCTCTTGCTCTCCTTTATTTTCATTAGCAAGTAAATCCTCCACAGATTCCTCCTCCACATCTTCTAAACTATCACCATCATTGTTGTCATTATGTGTTCCAACCGATTCTTCATCTTCATTAATCATGTCATCCAAGTTAAAGTTAGGCGTCCAACTACACAACTCTCGCACCCGAATAACATGAGATACCCCTTTGAACGTAGCAACTATGGAAGCAAAAATCAACGAAGCATGTGTAGATTTCAAACACAAACGTATGCTAAATCTGTTGGTGCTATCCGTATCATCCACGAATAAAACCTCACCCCACCTACTACATATTTTTTTGAAGCTATCATTGTTCCATGCACCAAAAGGAACACCTTCAACCTCAAGCCATATTAATCTCTCAGCAACCACAAATTTGTCATTCCAAATATTCAACATAGAGAACCATGACAAAATTCCTTCATGGATGAGAAATTTGTCTCTAACATTCTTATCTTTAAATTCAAACATTACCCATAAACCACCTAGGTATTTAGTTTCCACACCTTGGAAACCTTCATTCCTGCATATTATTTTCGAATTCACGGTTGATCTAAAGTCTTTGAAGCATCCAACAACAGCCAATATCTCTCCTTAATTGTCTACCTGTGAGAGAGTAATTGCTGAGTTTTCGCCCACATGCTCACTGTTAGAATCCTTCTTGTTTCCAATAGGACCTTTCAACACATTCACGAAAGACTTAGGTGTTTAATCATCTCTGCAGATTGGTTTCAAAACAGCTTCCTCTTATCTCTTATCATCTGCTTGGTATGATCTAGAGCTCTCCTTCCTATCAAATCTGGCTATGTTTGCATGCAAACGCAGTCTACCAATCCACACATCTTTCAATGAATCAATTAGGGTTTCTTTGTTTTCGATTCCAGTGAAACGACAAAAAGTAAACATTTGCCCTAATTTATTCTTATGTTTAGCAATATAAACATCCACGATCTTCCCCTTCTTACCGCGTATATTCCAAAGTTCTCTCACAGTTAGATGAGATGGGAAATTTGAAACGTAAACAGCTATCGTATTGTTCCCATAAAAAGCATCCCTATATGAGGAGTTTCCTAACCGTTCAAAAACCGAGCGTCGTTTCTTCCTTGTGACCTCCCTCCATTCTGAATCTTCCATTCTCTTAAAATTTTAAAAACTTTCTTTTATAGGAAGTCTCAAATGCTCTATAATGTAGTATAGATATATAGGATTTGAAGTCCTTCCTTGTTTGCGACATTATCATTCACGAGTTCTACTTTTGTTTTTGATTTTGGGAAAAAAATTTGTACTGTGTTTCAGTGTTTGTGAATGTGAAACAACAAAGTTAAGTAAACAGGAGACGGTTGATGCAATGTTGCTAATCAAAACATTCAAAAAGACAAAAATAACCACATTAATATACAAATAAGTATTTTTTTTATTCGATGTTTATAAAAGTATTTTGTGACAAGTATGATGATTATTTAAATTATTAACCCAATATAAAAGGCAAAAATCCTAACGCATTTCATTTTCCAAAAAAAAAGGTTTTAACTTTAACAAGGGCAGGCACACAAACACGCAATCAAAATTAATCATCAATTCGACTTCATAGACATTTAATGGTTTTGGATTTTATTATAAATCTTTATCATTAAGGACAATTCCTTTTTATACTAAAAATTCTTTGGATACCATGAGATTCATCTCCACCTTTCATCTAAAAAAAATTAATGGCTAGGATTAAAAGTATTTCATTAATTTCACATATTTTTTATAATTTAAATATCTTATTAACCGTTAATCGTTAGACAAAACAAATCATACCGTCACGAACAACGTTTAATTAGGCACTTTGATATACTTTCGACAATTTTTTTTCTTTTTTTTCACATTTTTTTTCGTTGTTGAAACTTGTATGAAGAAATCACATGTGATTAAACACTAATTTGAATATTCGTATAAAATCATGTGTGGTTTAACACTAATATTATATCTGATTTAACACTAATATCGAATTACTTGTGATTTTATTATAATTACATATCATATGTTATTTAATACTAATATCATATGTGATCTAACACTAATATCGAATCATATGTGATTTCGTTAGAATTACATATCATATGTGATTTAACACTAATATCATATGTGATTTAACAGTAATATCACATGTGATTTTACTAGAATATTCATATTAGTGTTTAATCAAATGTGATTTCTTATGCAAGTTTCAACAACGAAGAAAAAAGAAAAAAAAAGACAAAAAAACGTAAGAAAACAAAAAAAGGTCAAAATACTAAAAAAAAGTCACAAAAGGAAAAAAAAAGTTTGACGAAAGTATATCAAAATGCATATCTATAGAAAGATAATTAGATGTTCGTCGTGATGGTATCTTTTTTTCGTTTTACGATTAACAATTTAGAAGATATTAATATTTGAAAAAGAAGGATAAAAATGGGTTTAGGTTTAATCTCATCTATTAGATCAAAATGGAGATGAAGGGTGTAAATTAGTCCTTTAACATCCGAATAAAGTTTGACATCCAAATGAATTTAAATCTTTTCAAAGTTAGCGACCAATGTTTAGTTTATTTGCTCAAATTTATGTTAGAAATTATCAATTAGCAAACTATGTGGATAATGGGATGTGGATAAATTATGTTGTTGCTAATGAAGATCGGGTTATGGATGAAGGAAATCAAGTTATGAAATAAACAAATTAAGATCCGAATCTAGAAGAAGATGATGTACTTGTTGAGTTGTTACAAATAATGTCAAACAACAATGAATCTAACACTAGCATATAAAAAACAAAACGAATAGAAAACTAGGCACAAAATGTCGGTTATACATTTCTAGATCAATTTTGATAGTATTAAGTCATATTTAAACTAAGGATATAATTAGTATTTCACATATTATTGTGCTTGGAACTCTCTATCCTCTAAAGTGAGTATTGTCATGCACACGAAAAATGAGTGACGTGTTATTATGGGAAAATTCAAGGTTCATCGTGGATCATAACGAGTGTATCCTAAAGAAAATCTCATAAACAGAGTTGGAGCATCGCATGATGAATTACTAAAATTTTAATGTGAGGGTCTGAAATATGTATTGCCTATGTCCGTTTAGAACTTTTGATGATGTTGCAGAACAATAGTATACAAGTTTAGAAGATTTTGTCAAGACATCAAGATCAATAGTTAGGATACTTTGCCAAAAGCTCAGATGGACAATCATCAGTTTACAGTTTGCCTTCAGCTACGCTTTTGCAAGTTCTGGGGATGCTGGCGAGCCTATTATATATGTTTTAAAACTCCTTGATCAACAAACTGTAATAATTTTGTTAAGTGTTTTCTAGATGCCAGCGAACTCTGGGAGCAATCTGTATGCACAAGACCAGGAGATTAAAGGGGTTTAGGCACCCAAGCAACTCTTACTTTTAGACATTCTGTAAAAGCATATGATTAATTTTTTATAGTCTTCGAAATCTTGAAATATGTCGCCACAAAAAAAAATACACGAGGAAAATTGTATGATCGAAGGCCTCTTTCGGTGTTGTGTGATATAGGGCTAGGCGGCACCCTGGCCGGATACTGGGTCCCACCCAGGAGGTTTGATGTTTGGCCAATCACCTCTACATCCCAGCCGTATGTAAAGACCCTTCTTACCTAAAAATCCCATTTGTTCTAGTTAAGAATTTAAGTTTTTGATGAATATAATTAGAAATGTGGATCAAGTACACACCTGGAAGCTTTTTGTCCGACAAGATTAACTGTTTAAGGGCACTCAATGCACCCTGTGCAACGGCTTTTGAGTAGTCACTGTCCCAACCACTGAGCTTGACCACCACATCCGCATTGGTATAACCCTGACCACCACTCTGAATATTTATCCTCGCCTCCTCTTTTGCTTCTGCTTCATCTAAACCAATCATAGAACTATGTACTTCAGACGTTGCAGGTGTGTCTTTGTAAAATGGGTCATAACTTTTTTGTCACTTTTATTACAAACGGCTAGGGATCTTGGGTGCAAAAAGTAACAGGATGTTGATTTTGGTTTTATGAAATAATCTTGTTTCTAGAAGCCTAATGAGATGTAAGAAGTCATTACCTTTAGCTTCAGATAGTGACAGCCAGACGGTAAATCCTGAGTAAAGATGGCGCCATCGATCACCTCTTGCAGCAGCACCATGTTTCCCTCCTATTGTAGCAACTACTGAACGGATATGACTGTTGACGGTGATGATATATCATGTCATATCATTCGACTTCCCTTAAACAAAAAAATATTTAAGTCTTTAAGGGATAGTCCATACCTACTTAAACTTTCCAATATGGCGCTTTCTGTTTCTGCTACAGCATTTGCCCCTTCTGCAGTCACCACTAGAATTAATTACTCATTAATACACAGAAGTATCATATTGTTGTACTTTTTATTTATTTAGAGTTCCTTAATTATTTATTAGATACCACAAAATTGAAGAATCCTGAAATGTTATTTACCAATGCGAAGAAAGATTGGGGTATTCACTCACATGAACCAACTGTTTGCTTAGTAAAGGCTTCAAGCAGCTCTTCTGTGTTGAGTGGCGTATACCTGAGAAGCACACATAAAGGTCATAAGATAATTCTTATATTAGAACTTCCCAATCCTCAAGTGGTAGAAGAACGTACCCAAGGCCAACTGCCAGCTCTCTAGAAACTATAGAGTTAATTTCAGATGACTCCCCAACTAAATAAACTGATGTCCCTTTTAAAAGTTGCATAACTCCAACAGTAAGGGACTCCCATGTTTCTGTGATATCAGGCCACTTCACTTCCGGATCTTGCTTCTTCATATTTAAAACCAGTTGATCATCATCTAGCAACCTACACTCAGTATGTACTTTGTGATTAATATTTATTATCATAAAATTATTGAACGTCTTGAAGCATGGATTTTTGGAAGACGGGGACATACCATATTGTTTCAGCTGGCTTTATCTTTTCATACAAACTAAGTTCCAATGCAGTTCTAAAAGATCCATTATGCTTTGTTTTGATCGTTAGGAATTTTTCATCGGCATCTACAAATACGTCTTTAGAGCTCTGAATGTTGTCGTCACCAATAAACAATCTCAACTCTACCTCTTCTGAACCATCAGAAAACTGCCAAATGTATCAGAGTGACCATCTTTTCTGCATTGAGTAATATGATAAATGCTATCTACATCCCGAACTTAAATCCATCTATTACTTTTAGGAGTAAGATATAAGTTTCTACACCTTTGACTTTCTTATGGGTGTTTGGCATTGTAATCTGAAAGCGATTATGTGATATGGAATAATGAAAATGAATTACTCAGTTGTAACAACACATGTTGTATACAGGTAATAGTGTTTAAACACGCTCTTGCTGTTTGAAGTTCTGATAATCAGGTGTTTGAGTGTTTGCAATATTCTAATATATGTAGCGTTTACCCTCTGATTACTTTAAGATATGCATGTAAAATGACTCCCAAATAACTAGAACTTGTTCGCTTGCAACTACTTCTAAACATTTATTCTACAAACTAATCTTAAAGAGAGTGTTTGGGGCTGCTTTTTTTCTTGTTGCTTATATGAGTATAATCAGCTAACAAATAAGAACTTCCGGAAATAGTGTTTCGATTTGCTTATGCTGTAAATAAAAAGAAAATTGTGACAGCCCATTTGCATATATTTGAAGTGCTTAAGCTTGATAGATGAGTAAATAGGTCTTCTTAATTTTATCTCAAATACGCTTACTGAAATAAGCAGGTTCTTAACCTGCTAACCTGCTAATTAAAAACTCTCATGATGCAATGCCAAACATCCCATAAATCTAATCTATTGATGCTTCATAGATAAATTCAACATTTTTACTAAAAATCTGCTTAAGTATAGTAATGACCAAAAACAGTTTCAGGTAACTAAGAAGATAAAGTAAATCAAATATTGATAGTAAAATAGTACCTCATAATTAGTAGTGGGTGATGAAGCAGTAGATGAACTATTACAAACAAAGCTGTTGGGGTTTCTTAAACTGATTGAATTAATGGGTTTAAATGATGGAGATTGGAGTGAAAATGGGATGAAATAGGGTTTCGAAAATGAGGTTTTTGGGTAAGTGTGATTGAGGGGTTTTGAGGAGAAGCAGGAGGATGAGGGTAGTAGTGGTGATGACATGTTTAATGTCGTTGGAAAGATAAGGAGGGAATTTATGTGTTTTTGTTCCTGGAGATGTTTGGTCCATAAGCAAAGGGTTTTAAAAGCCGGTCTTGGCGCCGCTAAATAATAGATCAAGTCGTACGTTTAAGGCGTGACGTGAGATGAAAAGTAAAAAATGTGATAAAGCGCAATAAGACATTATGCGTAGAAGCTTTTTTGAATTCAATTTCGATAAAATCGTTTTTTATATAAAAATAAAAAAGATTATATACAAAGATAGTTTTTCTTAACTTTATTCCTTGTATATTACACTTTTTGTAAACTAAATATATTTCAAATATGATATAAATATACAAATTTATAAATATTTTCATATTTTGTGCCGCTTTAAGTCACGCCTTAAAAAACGCCAAGACTCGCCATAGCTCCTTGATTGTTAATTTTTCTTTAAACTATATTATATATAATATATAAGAAAATATATAAATATATATCTATAATCTAAAAAAAACAATAACAATCAATAAAACCGGGATGTAGTATAGAATGTTCCCGGGTCGTTTATCCCCAACGAGGCTGTGCTGGAAAATCGATACAGT
>BQNB010072415.1:3863-20598 GCA_026074375.1 Tanacetum coccineum
TAAGCATTTTTTTTAACAATCACGGAATTTGAATGAGTATTTGTTGTTGGGGAAAGTAAAGTATTTTTTACTTATTTGGTTAACAAAATATGTGGTATTCGTATTTATATAGTATGACATTTACCTGGAATTATATACTAAATTTGTTCACTTATTAAAGTTCATAAACGTTAACAGGGCTTGAAAGACCAAAACGGCGTGACTTGGATTTTTGGACGAGCGAACGAATTTTAGTATGTATATAAATATAAATTAGGGTGTGTTTTGAATTATATATATATATATATATATATTTAAACTTCAACATTTTTTATAAAATCGTACGTATATCAGAAGCATTGCAATATTGAGCTCGTTTTGTTCGCAATTCAAAGATCTTTCCGCGTGTATTTTTTGATCTGAATGAATCAGTGGATATGGGTTATATGTTTATTATATAAAAAAGTCGTAAATAGTTAAAAGTTGATGGTACGTTTTGTAAATATTTTTTTTCTATTTATATTAAACTTCAACATTTTTTATAAAATCGTACGTATGTCAGAAGCATTGCAATATTGGGCTCGTTTTGTTCGCAATTCGAAGATCTTTCCGCCGGTATTTTTTGATCTGAATGAATTGGTAGATATGTGTTATATATTTGATAAATAAAGTTTATTATATAAAAAAGTCGTAAATAGTTAAAAGTTAAGGGTACGTTTTGTAAATTTTCTTTTTTGTCTATTTTTATTAAACTTTAACATTTTTTATAAAATCGTGTGTATGTCAGAAGCATTGCAATATTCGGCTCTTTTTGTTCGCAATTCGAAGATCTTTCCGAGTGTATTTTTTATCTGAATAAATCTGTAGATATGTGTTATATATTTGATAAATAAAGTTTATTATATAAAAAAGTCGCAAATAGTATTAGTCGATATATTTGATTGACTACCTTCCAATATTAGTTGATATATATATATATATATATGGATGATTTGTTAGTCAACATGTATTTTAGGATGATTAGATAATCATGATTGGAAGGATAATTGTAACACCCCCATTTTGATAATATAGCAGCGGAAGCTAATCTGGGGTATTACTTCATGAATCACAGACACAATCATAGAAACGACTCAAAAGAGACGTTTTTAAAAGATAAGTTATCATTCATTTAAAATCAGAGTTTTACAAAGGCAGGTCGCAAAATCTAGAAACATAAAATGTGAATGATAACAAGTTTTAGCCATCTTAAAGTCCATGCCACTCCATGCCATAAGTTGCTCAATTACCTGGGATAAACATGCATAAAAAGGGTCAACACAAAGGTTGAGTGAAATTCATAGGTTTGAAATGTAATAGTTGAATACAAGTTATCATAATGCAAATATTTTCATTGCAAGGACAATTATCATGGAGAACATTATTATTATGGAGAACAGTATTATCATGGAGAACATTATTATCATGGAGAACATTATTATCGTGGAGAACATTATTATTGCATCTAAGTTCATGAATCACATATTTAAACTCAATAGAATCAGGAGCTTCTACCTAAGACATACTAGGAGTCACTATCAAAAGAGATACTAGGAGCTATTATTCAAAGAGATATTAGAAGATATTACCCAAAGAGATACTGAGAGATACTACCCAAAGAGATATTGGAAGATACTACCCAAAGAGATACTTCCATGTATTTAGGGAATAATATATCAGGATAGCATACAGTTTAGAAAACACTTGTATTCATAGTTTATAACAGGTATTACAGGTTTATAAAGTATTTAAAAGTTTGAAATGTGAGGTTATGAACTCATTAAGCCTTTGAAAAGTAATCACATTGTTATAAGATAAACAATTATGTAAAAGAGTTTGTAAACAAGCATGTATCCCCCTCGCGGGTTTATAAAACATGTAAATAAGTAAAGGCGAGGTTATGAACTTCACCTTAACAGTATGGGGAAATCTGATTGATAGCAAAGGTATATGAGATGAAAGTAACGGCTTCGTCACACGCAACCTGAGGTAATATGTTAAGTCTTAGTTTGAATATCATCTTTGATTGAATAATTATGGAGTATTGTATCACCGTTTGGGCCATCATAATTTAGAGGCCATTCAGTAAACGTTTGAGGAGCTAGGGCACTTTAAATCGTAAACCCAACAACTCAGTCAAAACGTAATACCAAGATGAAACCTCTTAATATGAAGCTCCCTAGTATTGTGATCCCTCGCCGTTCTTACAAATCAGGTAAAATAATGTAAAAAAGCGAGGCTATGAACTCACTAAGTCTTTGAAAAGTAATCACCAAATCAAAAATGTGTATAAGATAACACGTATGGAAAAGAGTTTGTAACAAACAAGTACCACCCTCGCGGGTTTAGAAAACATGTAAATAAGTAAAGGCGATGTTATGAAATTCACTAAGTCTTTAAAAAGTAATCACATTGTTATAAGATAAATGAGTATGTAAAAGAGTTTGTAACAAGCATGTATCCCCCTCGCGGGTTTATAAAACATTCAAAGATGAAATGCAGGCATGAACTCACCTGATAGGTAGTTGTAATAAATATTCCAAAATGAAAGCTGACGACTTTATCACGATCTTAACAGGGAAGGTTGATATAGCAAAATGATAGTAAACAGCCACGTCACGTAACCTGAGTAAATATGTCAAGTCTTAGGAAGATTGTACTCTAGAACTTTGATTCTAAGAGTTTAATATTGTTATAAGTTTGATTGGAGAGTTTGGAGTATTGTATCACACCGTTTGGGCCCATCATATTCAAAGAAGTCTTCAGTAAACGTTATTGAGGAGCTAGGGCACTTTAAATCGAAACCCAACAACCCAGTCAGAACGATTACCAAGATAAAGATCCCTTAATAGAAAGCTACCCTAGTATTGCTGGTACGAATATAATTGGTTTTTAATCGTTTTGCTCAAATAACTGGAAATGTTATAGAGCACGTCAAGTGTTAATTAAAGTTTGTTTTGTAAGGTTTAGAATATACATTTTATACTTTTCAAAATGTGTACATTTAGACCACTTTAAGAACGAAAAATGGCAAAATTAACCTTTAGTTCGTACTTTAACGAGTTTGTCCTTCTAGTTTAAAAGATGTACTAAGTAAACCTTGTTACTATTTGGAAAGTGATCATAATATACCCCTTATATTATAACATTTGACAAAATGACATTTTCAGTCCTTTTAGTTATAAGTTTCAGAAAGTTACGATATATACCCCTTGCATGGAATACTTTTGCAAAACAAGTCCAAAATGCCATGTAAGCTTATTTTAAGTTTCTAAATAATATTTGCAGGTTATAGCCTATTAATATAAGCTAAAATATGAAGATTTAACATAATGAAACATCAGATTAACGATTCATTAAGCTAGAAATCAAAACGGGTTAAATTAGGGTTTTATAATAAAAACGCGTAGGTTTTTATTTCAATTTCTTTCAAAAACCAATATGGTTGTTATATTAAAATTATAATATGATAGATTATAACATCATTTGAGCATTATAACATTAAGATCAAGAAAATCATGAAATTAGGGTTTCTAGGGTTCGTATGGATCAAAAATGGCAAAACGCCTAGATTTTTATAAAAATGCTTTAAACATGAGTTCATGCATGGTCATAGAGATGTAATATGAGTATAGTAGCAGGTAGGATCATAAGAAACCTGGGTTTGAGCTTGGAGAATCAAAAATGGAGGTTATGGGTCAATTCGGGTAGAATTTCACTCGTACGCCAATTTTCTTTGCTTCGGGTCTTCAAATCTTCAAGGCTTCTCTTTGGATCTCCTTATAAACACATTAACAATATTTGCTACAATTATAATGATTTAAGCATGATCATATAAACATTATAAGGGTATAAAAACATAATGTAAGCTTATGGAACCTGGTTTTGAGCTTATAGCTTGGAAATGGGTCAAAATCAGGACTTTTAGCTTTGTACGCCTAGAATAACGACTCTGGGGCTTCTTTTCTTGGTTTCTTTGCTTCACTTCTGGTCTTGGGACTTCTTAGGACCTCTTAAGAACTTCTTTGAGCAGAGATATGATGCTATGATGGGTTATAGAAGGAAAAGTGGGGGATGAGTTAGAATGAAGGGTGGTGCGAGCTATTTATAGGCTCAAATGAACTTAGTGAGCAAGAAAACTTAGGGACCAAGTTCAGGATAGGTATAGGGTGATTAGGATCAGCAATAGATGACAAGGAGAGGCTATGGAGTGAATATGCAAAGGTAGAAACTAGGTTTGATATGTTAGAAGGTCCTTGTGGTGCCGCGGCTTTTATGGAGTAAAAAGGGTGGGTGTGGCTTCTTTGGTGACCAAGTGATGGGTTGTGGTGCTTGTAAGCAGCTTAGGGGTGAATTAGGTGAGTCATGGAGGAGTGTGGTAGCTTGGTTGGTTTTCAAAATGGGTAAAAAGAAGGGAAATGAGTATAGTGTTCAAACTTGCTCGGGTTAGGGTTTATAACTTAATTTGATTAATGGTTTAGGTTAATAATAGGTAAAAACGAAGAAACGGGTCATGGTTTAAAAACTAGCTCGGTTTTAGAGTTTAGGGTTTTGTTTTAGGTTTTAAGGTTTTTAAAACATGTGTGAGAGTTTATGAGTAGAGTAATTAGGGTTTACATGTTGTATATTGAGTGTAGTAGCTTGTACAAAAGTGGTGGTGAAGAAACTAGAATGAAAACGGGGGTAAAACGGCTATTTTGGATGTCATGCTTAGTGACTTGTACATTGTACTTTTAGAGACTTGTACCTTGATTTGGAGGGAGTTTATATTTCAAATGAGATGTTATATTACTTGTACATATGCTTTAGGAGCTTGTGCATTCACTTTAGATATTAACTTTTCATGAAATTAAGGTTTTAGAGGTATACGATAATGGTTTAAAGCATGTTTTGATATAACGTCGCGAATGGTTATATGAGTAATGTACTTTGTAAAAAGGATATTAAAATATTGTCTTGATATGTTATAATGTTTGCTTGACATATATGTAGGTAGGATTGACATAGGTAGGTTGCGTGAGCTCGTTAACTTTAGTTATGCAAGTTACGTTGCATAATAAGATATTAAAGCAAAAATTTCCCCGTGAAAAAGTGATATATTATATAACAGAGAGATATTACATTGGTGAAAATTTCAGGTTGTTATAATAATTGATTTCCATGATTCATTCTCTGTAATGTACAAAATATTTATAGATACAAAGATACAGGCTTGAGCCCAATGACAACTAAGATACAACTAAGGATAGATAATGATTATTTAATCATCCTACTCGTGATTAGCTAATCATCTTAAAATACATGTTGACTAACAAATCATCTAAATATATATCAACTAATATTGAAAGGTAGCCAATCAAATATATCGACTAATAAGTAGTTAAAAGTTGAAGGTTCGTTTTGTAACTTCTTTTTTTCTCTATTTTGGGCCGGTGATTTTTTTTACTTTGGGCCGTTATTGGGTTTATTTTTTTCGCTGGCGTAAAACGACGCCGTATGTGATCGGAAATTATATATATTATAATTGTAATATTATGACACTTGTTTCACTAACAAAACCAAATTTGATTTTCGAGTTTTTATATCCATCGTAAAAGACGAACAATACGTGATATAATGTGATACCATTAGTCCATAAGTCAACTATTTTGGCTATTATAAGGTGTTTATTTACTTTGAATTTTAATCAAGATTTTTAATTTGTTAGGGTTTATCTTTATTCTTTAAGCTACTTTATAACTTTAAGTTTTTTACTCTTAAATCAAAAGGGTTTATTACTTATTATTAGTGTATTACGGTAATAGTGTATGGATGGGTATTTGTAACTTTAAGTGGTCATGAGGCGTGATTCTAATGTGTCAAATGTGTCTCTATATTGGAGTTGCATTTTGATACATTGGAGCTTCAGAAAATGTAATGACCTCTTTAGTGAAAATGTGATATAGTATGGTCATTTGTTATTTGTCATTTGGTGTTAGTTCTTAGAGCAAGGGGTGTAATGGCTAAAAAACGTTAGCCATTTGGGCCCCACTTCATGCCACATCACCGCCACCTCATTTCAACACAACAACTCAAAATACCCCCTCACTCATAATTTAGCCAAGTGGGTTCCACCACTCACCAAATTATTTATTTATCTCATTTTTTCACACATACTAAATTTATTTCATTAAAAACATACGGAAAAGAAATTACAATACGGAAAAGAAAATACAATACGCAATAAAACTGCAACAATACGAAAATTAAAAACACTACGACACGATAATGAAATTAATCTGTTTCGTATTCCGAATCAGATTGCACCCCAAATTCCGAATCAGATTGCACCCCGAATCAGATTGTAACCAAAGCTTGAATTTAATCGAAGGTGTGTAGAAGTGGACAAACCATTTATATTTTTTTTTGAGGATAAAGTGTGAAAAGTTAAGGTAAAATATGGTGTTATTTATAGAATAAAAAGTGGGTATTAATTTAAAAGTTGGTAGGAATTTAAAAAATATAACGTATATAGGGTCCGCGATAATCGTGACTGCGGACGCAGATTCCCTTCCGCAGACGCTAGTCGTTCCGCGGATGGTCTACGGAAGCGGCCCATGCCGATCCGCGTTAGTCTTGCAATATCCGGGCCGTACCAGTGCGGTCTTGGGCTTAGTTTTGGCCTGTTATACTTATTATTTATTTTGATTGGGCCAGGGCCCAAGTGTGATGGTATAACCCAGGCACAGAGGCCTGGTATACCCATTATACGTCATCAAGCCTCCACACTCTAGTATTTTTACTGCGTGCGACCTTTTGCGGCGTAGTAAACATTGCTAGACTTTTGTTTCTGACGCTCTCCTTATTCCGCGATTGCTTGCTTCTCTGTGACTTTTCCTTAATCGGGTAAGTAGGGTTTGGGTGACGTGTACTCACCCTAACCTTTCGTTTTCTGATTGACACGACTTGGTGTCAGTTATCCAACTGGCATCACTTCTGCTTATTTTAAATCTCATCCGTTGGTTGACATAGTGCGTTACACGTGTCGTTATCTTGTTGCTTTGCGCATTTACTATGCCAAGGGTATAAATACCCCGTTGATTTTTACAGTTTCCTTTTTCTTCTTCTCCATCATTGTTAAAAATTTTGAGCGTTTTTCAACCAGTTTCTACGCTTTCTACTGCTTCATCTTTCTTTTAGGCTACCAGGTTAGGTTTTCTTCCTTTTCTTATACATCGCGATGAGTACCATTCGTGATATTAAGTCTAAGTTGACTCAAAAAGCGTTAAATGCATTATGCACAAAGTATTATATACCTGCTTGTGTTCATCCCACGTTACCTGGCCCGGAGAAAGATATTTTACAAAGTCCCGATGGCAAGATTAGTGTGTATACGCGGTTTTTCGATTTTGCCAAATATCGGATCCCTTTTTTTAGTTTCTTGTGGATGTTCTTGATCATTTTCATATCCATCTTTCTCAACTATCCGTGTCACTTTGAGATCTTATGTTGCGTCCACGGATTTTAGCCTTCTGTCAATTGTTTCTGCATGTTCTACATTAGTTCTTACACTAAAGGGTGGATGTCGTTTGTCAAACGTTCTGACGCGGCCCCTGTTTGCTATAGTAAACCGTTAGATTCCGTAAAGAACTGAATTGATCACTTCTTCTAGATTGATTCTACGGCTTTTACCCTTTTCGTATCTTTGAAAAGCAAAATTTTAAGTAAAGATCCCCCTTCCAAGATTTATAAATACGATACAGAAGCGTGCGACTTTTTGCGTACTCATACTGCCCCGTTCTGGAAGTTTCCGGAACCTTTCTTATGCTGGATTGGTATAAGCCGCTATTATACGCTGGATGAGAACTGTTATACGATGTTTTGGGATGGTGAAGATGGTGGGTATATTTCGCCTTGCGTTCCAAATTTTATTATGTTGCTGTTATTTCTGACATCTTTTTATAATGTTTTGTAGAGATGGATTTGTTTGCATTCATCTGCCATTCTGATCCCACTAAAGTACGGATAGGGGAGAGAAATCTTGCGGAGAGAGAGGTTAGGCTGCTGAAGATGACTGAGGGTCGCACTGTTCCGTTGGATCCTCGTGTTACCGCTGCCTCGGGAGATAGCGGTGATAGCATCGATAAGCTTTTTGTTGAGGGGAATGATGCAGGTTAGGAGCATTCTGTCGAGGGAAATGATGATGTTCTGGAGGAAACTATTGCTAAGGATGCTTCGAAAGTTATTGCTGAGAAAACCAAGAAGAAACGAAAGAGAAAGGTGGCCGGCGACGCTAGTGGTTCTACTCATCCTCCTAACAAATTGAGGGATGACTATCAGTCCTTACCTCCCCGTGTGAGGTATGTTGTATCTTCTGTGGCATGGTTTTGGAGGGTTCTGGTATCCCAAGCGGTGTGACGAAGCCTCTCCTTGGCGCTTCCATGGCCCCTATGCCAGATGTTGGGCCCGTGGATTCCGTGTCTGGGCTTAACTTGCGAACTCGTCCTCCCCATGTGAGGTATGTTGTATCTTCAGATGATTGTCATCATTCAGGTTCATATTCTGAGGCCACTTCTTTTTGTCAGATCTCTTGTTGCAGATGCTTCGATAGTGACGGTTGTTGTTACCACTACCGTTGTTGCTGATGTTTCTGCTATTTCGTGTTCAACGGCTAGAGATGAATCAAAGAATCTTGAGAATGTTAAGGACTTTGCATCCGCTGGTGGGGCTAATGCGGATGCGGCCAGCATTTTAAAGTTAAATAAGCCTTCCACTTCATCGGACTCTTTTTATACTTCCTAAATTCTTGATACTGAAACCATGCACCGCGTCTATGTCCCTAGATGGAAAGTGAAAAATGATTCTATACTTGAGGACCAGTATGTTTGTCGTGATTTGACCGAACGCCTTGCTCCGCGAGCTCTGTTTGCACAACTGCGTGCCATAGATTATGATCAGCTATATTCTGAATTCAACGTTGGGGCCTCACGACAGGTATGTCTTAAGGCGGAGGTAAGAATGCGGGCGGAACATACTTTGGAAAGGAAAGGTGAGCTTGAGGACAAGCGTGCTGAATAAGTTGTCCTTTTATCAAAGAGAGATGTTGAGATTGCCCACCTGAAATCTCTATTATCTTTAAAAGAGATCGAGGCCGCAGAAGCCATCCGCTGCCGTGGCCAGCTTACTACTTTGGAAGATGCTGATGCCACTAAAGACAGCGAGTTAAAAGATTTAAAAGAGAGAAATTTTGCGCTTGTAGAAGAGAGGGATGTTATGTCTGAGAAGATCGCGACTCTTGAGTCCGCGAATGCTGCTAAAGAGGCTGAGTTAGCGTCCCTTTCTTCTGAAGTTGCTAAGCTTACTTCTGATCTATTTGCCTTTCAGCTTTCGCATGACGATCTCAAGTGGCTTCTTTAGAATCCGAGAGGGATGGTCTTATCAGTCAGGTATCCGCTGGTTTCTTTACATTTTTAATCATACATTGTCTCTATTTTTATATGTAACATCCTTTGTTTTTTCTTGTTTGCCTTTTGCAGAGGTCTTCGTTGGAGTCTACGTTTGAGCTCTTCAGTGCATGCATAGAGGCTACGCAGGATGAGCAGATAAGGGTTCTAGGTACTAGGGTTGCAGAATTAGATGCCCAACTTTTGGAGATGGCCGCTCACCTTGATGAAGAGTTTTACCCTTGCTTCTTGACTGCCATATCCGGGCGACGGTGGATCTTAACTCACGGGCTTAAACTCGTCATTCTCAAGTGCTTACAATCTCTTGAGTACTGTCATGCTTTAGGGACGGCTATTGGTTGTGCGGTTAACAAAGGTATTTAGGATGGCCTGAGGGCCAGGATTTATCATGGGAAAGCTGGAAGGGATCTATCTGTGGTCGAAGCTTATGATCTTTCCGCGGAGGCTAAATACATTGAAGTCGTAAATGCTCTTGGCGCCGTTGATTTCTCTCTGCTTTCTGAGATAAAGTACAAAAATGATGCAAGCATTATGGATCTCATGGATTCCTTACGTTTGGAGGGGCCTTTAGCGGATATTCCCGGAGCGGAAGATCTTCAACCCTCCCTAGAACAGCTCAGACTCCCAATGCATAGGCTGGGAGAAAACGTAGTCCTTGGTGAAACCTCTTTATCCTTCTCTCTTCAAGTTGTTCATTCTCGGGTTTAAAGGGTAAAAGGAGAGATTATAGAGAAATGCTTGTCGCTTACGAATGTTATGACTCCTCTTGCTGAGCCTTTGTCTTCTCGAAGTTTGATTGGTGAGGCTAGTAATTCTGCCACCCCTGCGACCACTGAATCGATCACTACCCTTTCTACAACTTTGGCAACTTCCGATGTTATTCCTCCTCTCGTAACCTTTAATGATCAAGCTTTGGACACGAAACTGAATAACGAAGATCCCCCTGTCGTGACCTTTGACAAAGAAGAGCTAGTCACCTCTCCGGAGTAGTTAGGTCTACCGCTATGGTGGTGTTTCCTAAGCTCATATTTCCTTTTTTAAGTCTTACCGCAGCCGCGTGTAGCCTTTTTGCGGTGGTATTTGTATTTTAACAATTTGTATATTTGGTCATGTTTGCGACCGTTGGTTTAAACACTGATGTCCATTTATGTAATACTTAACGGTTTTACATTTTGCTAGTATGTGTTGGTTGCTATCTTTTAATACCATTGGTGATGATAGTCTTAGTGAAATGCTTGTGGGTCATTTTCCCAGTATCGGGCTTGCAATACCTCTTATGTACTTAAGTTGATTATTAGGTTACTCATTCATTTATTATATGGAATAATGTTTACATAGGATCGTGTCCTTTTATGTGCGCGTCTTATTAATTTGTTTGATATTCAAATAACTTTGCAAAGTAAAAGTAAAAATTTAGAGTAAAACTTGTGAAGGTAGCTAGTCTTCACTTTTTCATTCATTAAAACTTAAAAACATTACAATAAGAAAGTAAATTCAGGTGGTGCCCCCTCTACGGCTTATTTTTCATGGGAGGGGTGCTTACATTTCATGCACATAGCATTTCTTAAGGTAGCAAATGTTCCATGTTCGCGGTAAGACGTTCCCGCTACGGTCTCTTAGCTTGTACGCTCTCTTTCCTAATGCTTCCATAACCTCATATGGTCCTTCCCACTTGGGTCTGAGCTTGCCTCCATCTTTCGTATGGCTTGCCTCATTGCTCTGGTAGACAAGGTCTCCCGGTTTAAAACTTGTGGTGCGAACCCTAGCATTATAGTATTTTTCCATCATAGCTTTGCTCTTTGCTTCCTGAATTGCTGCCTGCTCTCTTTTCTCTTCCAAAAGGTCTAGGTTGATTTCCAAGGCTTCATCATTCTTTATCATGTCAACTTCCGCAGTTCTCATGGATGGCATGCCAATCTCTACTGGGATCACCGTTTCTGTCCCATACGTCAGCAAGAATGGTGTTTCTCTGTTGGTGGACTTGATCATGGTATGGTGTGCCCATAAGACATGTGAAATCTATTCTATCCAGTTTTTATTTTTCTCGCCCAACCGTGACTTGATTCCTTCACCTAGACTCCTGTTTGCCCTTTCTACCAAGTCGTTGGCTTACGAATACTTAACTGAAGAGAAGCATTGGCGGATACATAGCTTTTCGCACCAGTCTTTAAATGGGTTATCCCTGAACTGTTTTCCATTGTCAGATAGTATCTCACCTGGTAAACCGAATCTGCAAACTATATTATCCTATACAGACTTCTTAACCTAGGCTCTCGTTATGGTTGCCACTGGTTTTGCTTCTATCCATTTGGTGAAGTAGTCAATTGCTACTATCAGGATTTAACTTTACCAGGACCTTCTGGGAAAGGTCCGGCTATGTCAATCCCCCATTTGTAAAATGGCCATGGAGATGTGATGGGTGTTACCTTTTGCTGTGGGTACCTTAGCATGGGGCGGTGAACCTGGCAGCCACTGCATTCCTTTACAAAGTTCCTAGCGTCTGTATGCATGGTTGGCCAGTAATACCCTAATCTCAGAGCTTTAGCTACAACGGATCTTGGACCAGCGTGCATGTTGCATGACCCCTCATGAATTTCCCTTAAGACGTAATTTGCCTGCAGCGGTATGACACATCGTAACCATGGTCCGAGGAAAGACCTTTTATACAGGACCCCATTTGTTACAACATATCTTCTTGCCTTGCGGCGTATGGCTCTTGCCTTCTTTTTTTCTCCTGGAAGGATTTCTTTCGTGAGGTACTTATGGATTGGAGTCATCCATGTGCGTCCTTCTTCCTCCACTACCGCTAGCACTTCCTTCTCATCTATTGATTTTTCCTTGAGTTCTTTTACAAGTACTTGTTTGCTCAGGTGGGCGAAGCTGGTTGACGCAATCTTGCTTAGTGCGTCTGCTTTTTTGTTTTCCCCTCTAGGCATTTGTTTAATGGAAAATTCTTTAAGTGTGCTGGTAAGAGGTTTTACTTTTTCCAAGTATTTGATCATGCCTGGCTCCTTTGATATGTAGGTTCCATTTACTTGATTAGCCACAAGCCGTGAGTCCACATTTGCTTGAAGATTTTTTACGCCCATTTGTTCTACTATTCGAAGGCCGGCTATCAAAGCTTCATATTCTGCTTTGTTGTTGGTAGCGTCAAACCTAAACCTTAGAGCATATGTGAATTCCATTCCTTCCGGATTTGTAATTATTAGGTCGGCCCCTAAACCATCTATGCATAATGATCCATCAGTAAACAGTATCCATGGATCCAGAAGTGCTTCTTTGTCCTCCATGGGTGTATCCTGGGGATCATCTTCCGGGCGTTCCATAATAAAATCCGCTAGGATCTGTCCTTTGACTGACGTTCTTGGTCTATAGTGAATGTCATATTTTTCTAGCTCAAAGCTCCATTTGAGAAGTCTTCCTGTGACTTCCGGATTAGACAGTATCTGTTTTATAGGCTGGTCCGTGATTACAATGATCGTGTGTGCCTAGAAATATCTTTTTAGTCGCTCGCTAGCACTTACCAAAGCAAGTATTAGTTTTTCCATTGGAGTGTAGTTGATTTCCGGCCCTTGCAATGCACGGCTGACGAAATAAATAGGCATTTGTTTCCCGTCCCTCTCCGTCATTAAGACCGCGCTAATGGCTTCTTTTGCAGCTGCTAGGTATATGATTAGTTCCTTTTTTTCTTTCGGTGCGGTTAACATGGGTAGCTCTGCTATCAATTTTTTCATTTGCTTGAATGCCGTTTTCGACTCCGCTGTCGATTGGAAGTCGCTTTTCTTCGTGCACTTCTTTAGGGTTTTAAAGAATGGTAATGATTTTTTTGCCAATTTAGACAGGAATCTGTTTAAGCTTGCCAACTTCCCATTTAGTTTTTGCACGTCCTTCAAACGTTTTGGAGATGCTAAATTGAGGACTGCTTCCACTGTGTCTGGGCATACTTTTAGTCCGTCAGCATTTACTTTGTACCCCAGGAAGGTACATTCCCTCATCTAAAAGGCACATTTTTTTGGGGTTTAACTTCATGTTTATCTCACTAAGGGTCTTGAACGTTTCCTCCATGTCCCTGATTATTTCTTGTTTCGTGCAGCTTTTAATGACTAGGTCGTCTACATATACTTCTAAGTTCCGGCCGATTTGCTTCTGAAAAGCTTTATCCACCAAACGTTGATAAGTTGCTGTAGGATTTTTGAGTCCGAACGGCATTTTTTAGTAATAGAATATTCCCTGGCTTGTGATGAATGATGTCTTTTCCTCGTCTTCTTTTGCCATTTGTATTTGATGGTACCCTTTGTATGCGTCCAAGAAACATTTGAATGGATATCCGCAGAGGGACTCTACCTTCCAGTCGATTTTTGGTAACGGAAAGCCATCTTTGGGACATGCTTTATTCAAGTCCTTGAAATCTACGCACATCCTCCAACTGTCGTCGTGCTTCTTTACCATTACCGGGTTTGATGGTCAGCTGTGATAATGGACCTCTTTCATGATACCGGCGTCCACCAATTTTTCTACTTCTTTGGAGATTGTCTTATTTCTCTTAAGTGCTTGCCTTCTTTTCTTTCTTCTAACGGGTAGACATCCTTCACGGATATTTAGCCTGTGCTCAGCTATGTGTCGCGGACCCCAGGTCATATCCGCTGGCTTTCAAGCGAATATATCAAGGTTGCGCCTTAGCAAACCGCACAACTCCTTCCGCCCTTCTTTTGTCAAAGTAGAGCCTGTCGCTACAGTTTGTTCTGGATATTCTGGGTGGATCGCCACTTGAATCTTTTCTTCTATGACTTGGTTGATTGCGGGCCACGGCACCCCTGGTCCTGAAACCATTGTACATTCTAGTGGAATAATCATGATGTTCCGTAATGTGATCGTTCCCCCTGTCACTAGGAATTTTAGCATTCCGTGGGCTGCGGATGGAACTGCCCGGATTCTCCTTACCCTTGGCCTCCCTATAATTCCGTTGTAAGGAGAGGGTGACCTTACCACCATGAAATTCATCCATGCGAAAGTTGAGTGTTCCTCATCGCCTATCTTTACCAGCAATGATATTTGCCCTAGCAGCCATATTATTTCTCCACTAAACCCAACCAGTGGTGTGGTTGCAGGGATCATCTGGTTTCTGACCTCCGGGCGAAATCTATTAAAGCAATGTTCATACAAGATTTCTGAGGAGGAGCCTCCGTCCACATACATGCGGTGCACGCAATGTCCTCCCATTTTAGCCTCAATAATCATGGGACGCTCCGTCCCATCTTCCTCCCCTATGTCTGGATACCCTATGCCATTGTTGTACCATCAGTATCGCCAGCGGCTTGTCCTTTCCTTAGGTTTCCCCCTTTTTTGTTGTCTTTGCCTGATCTTTTCCGTTGCTTTGCTTCAACTCCTTAATTAAATATGACAGCTTTCTTGTTTTGAGCATTTCCTCGATTTGCCTCTTCAGGTGCATACACTCATCGGTGGTATGTCCTACTTTCCCATGAAACTTGCAGAATTTGCTAGTGTTTCTTTTTTCTACCGGGGTTGTCATTGGCTTGAGCTTTTCCTGCTGCACCTTTTCTTGGTGTACCTTCTCGGCTATGATTGGTAAAAGCTTGTCGCGCAGTACTCTCGTAAGGCTGCATCGGAAGCAAGCCTGCCCGAGTTCTGCGGAACATGCTCCTTCGCTAGCGTATTCCACAAATGCTGTCTCTTATCTATTGATTAAGATTAAGAAACCTAACATACATTAAAAGAACAATCACAACCACAAATGCTAGAATTCAGTTGTGAATGTATAGTTGTTTTTGTCGACATAAAAGAATTAGGACGTGTTGAGTTACGAGCACAAATATTACAAGTTAGTTTTAAGTTGAATTGGATAATAGATCAGTTTTAAAATGGATAAGTGATTTTGTCATACATATAAAAGTAAGCGAACGTGTCAAATTACATACAACCACAAATGTGGTAAGGAATCCACATCCGCTGTGTAAATATGTCGGGAGTTTTGGACTGTAATTTGAGATGTTTTTTAACCGAGGTTTTTCATCAGTACATCATTGCGGAGAACGAGGTTTCACGTTAAAGACTAACTTTATAACGGAACGATAGCCCAAAGACAATTTTCGTATAGTAAGTTTTGATGACAAACTTCGCAAATAATCGATAGCCCAAGGACTATTTCCGTATAATATGAGTTTATTATTTTATTCACTCGAGAATCGTGTACTTTGAGAAAAGTAAATGGCAAAACTGTACTCATAAATGTTTAAATAGTATAATTTGTATACTCCTTAAATTTTTTTTTCTTTACACATGTTATTCTTGTTAATTATTCATAGGGCTTAACTAGCGGTGAAAACGAGCCGAGCCGTTTATGAAAAGCTTGAGATCGGATCGGTAAAAAACTTGAACAAACCGAGCCTAAACGAGCTCGAGCCTAAGTTTGAGCTCATTTATTAAACGAGTTTGAGCCCGAGCTCTATACAAAAAGCTTGCTCGCTAGCCTAAACAAGCCCTAGGAAGATATACGTATATATTTTCTATACGTATAATTATGTATAAACGAGCTTAAAATAAGTAAACGAGCTCGAGCCTTGCGAGATCAATGAGCCGAGCTCAATTTGAACTTTGCTTTAGTCAACACATCATATAAATTAGTCGAGCCCGAGCCGAGCTCGAGTTTGTGAAAATTTTCACGAGCCGAGCTCGAGATCAAAATATGAGGTTTGAAACGAGCTCGAGCCCGAGCTTGAGCTTTATATATATATACGAGCCGAGCTCGAGCTCTACCAGGCTGAAACTTGACTCGGCTCGTTTCCACCCTTAAACCTAACATTGCAAATTTGCAACCATAGGTCCTCGATACAAGATACACACCTTTTACTTCTCAAAAACCATTTTACTCTAATAAGTAATAACAATAAAGGATTCCATTAATAGAATTATGTTTACAAGGTGACTCCTATTTCTTGGTTTTCATGTACAAAATGAAGAAATCGGAACAATAATCATCACGTACGTACATACAAAAAGATTGATGGATTTCATTCCAACCCTTTCAAATTCAACAAAATATACGAACCATAATTAAATGTCGGTTGATTTCATTTGCCATACGTTCACTAAAGCCGTAACTCTAGCGGCTGTAGCATTGTTAAACAAGAACAATGCTTTGGTGTTCTTCACGTTCCATCTTGATATATATATATATAAATAAAAAGACAAATATCCGTGAGAAGGATAAAAAAGAAATTTTTTTAAAATAATTTCTCGAAAAATTCTAAAAAAAT
>BQNB010072416.1:9831-32447 GCA_026074375.1 Tanacetum coccineum
AACGCAAAAAGGTGTTGGAGGCTATTATCCTACATCTATGTGGGTGATATGGAAGTATCGGAATAATTTTATTTTTGGGTTAGTAAAGATGAAAAAGAGTAGTATTTTTGACGTTATTGTGTCAAATGCTTTTGAGTGGTGTTCGAGTAGGAGCAAATATTGTTCTAAAAACTGGTCGTTGTAGTTGCAAAACTCAATGTTTTATATTTTGTAATTGTTTTTATTGATTTCGCTAGCTCCTTACTAGTTGTTTATAAAATTTAAGCTGTTCAAAAAAAAGATGAGATCTTACTAATCCATCTCATTTTTTATAAATGGTTTGCCGTCTCTCATTTGAAAAATCATCTTCATTTTCAATTAAAATATCTTTTTAACTATTTATTTTTATTATGGTTTAATTTCACATATTTTCTAATAAAATTTGTTCTTTAATTCAATATTCATTTTGATATACTTTTTTAAACTTTAGTTTTTTCACTTTTTAGTGAGTTTATTTTGTATTAATTCAACTTCTTTGTACAACTTTAACCTTAATTCGAATCAATATAAACTTGAATCGTCGAATTTATATACTTATGAATAAATTGTTTGACGTGTAAGAGATTGCGAGGCTCTTTGTACATGCGGGAGTGTTGATGTCAATATGACGTTACGGGAAAGCAACGGAAAAGCCAAACAAATACATACACCGAACACATATACCGAACACGTATACTTTCGGAGTGTTGCGAAAAGACTTCACTAAGCAAGTAGAAAATTGCGAGAAGAGTTGGGTTGACAATGGTTTTGTCGCGCGGGTAGTGAACCACGTCAACTTCCCGCAATATCAAAAAAAATACTTCATTCACTGTATTTTTATAATATAAGTATATTTATCACCGGCGCTATGTGCGAACACCCAACTGGTTTAATAAAATATAATTAAGAATCGCATACAATAACTATATGTGGAGAGTTATATTGGATACCAAGAAAAAGGTTGGATACCAAGGGACTCATCCCCATCATCCATCTAAAAGAAATCAATGACTGAGATTAAAAAGATTTTATTATTTCGTATATTTTTTAAAACTTAAATATCTCTTAAACCGGTCATCATTAAGCGAAAAAAAATATACCATCACCACGAACACATTAACTTTGGTATCCAAATGAACTTAAATCTTACTATATAAGTAACGAGGGAGGTTATATTGGAAACTATCTTTTTTTAGATACTGGGAGACACATTTTAGCCATCCATCTAAAAACAATCAAAGGGTGAAATTAAATACACTTTTATCAATTAAAAAAATCATAAAAAAAGCAGAGGGGCATCTCAGTCATTTTACCTCACACATACCACTCCTCAATCATTACATCCCGTCCTATTTTCAGATCTACTTTTTTCTCTCTCCAAAACACACACTAAAAACACACACAACACGCACTTTTTGCATCGATAAAAAAACACACACTAAAACACAGACATCATCAATAATCATTCACAAATCGCATCAAATAATGGAAGAATAAGATGTCGATGATGCTGTTGAAGAACAAATCTTAACGATTAAGCTTATAGATGAAGCTTTGAGTAAAAAAAAGCTGAATAAGATTTACATCACATAATTCAGGTGTAAAACACTTTATTTGCATATTTTAATGTTATTTATGCATTAATGGTGAAGCCTACTGTTTCTATTGTTTGTGATAAACATATTGTGATTTTTGTTCAAGTTATTGTGTTTATACAGTTTATAATGAAGATATTTTGATGATATTTTGATATTTGGTGGTGTTATAGTGATAAGTAAGCTTTAGATTGAGTATATTGTTGTTTATGAAGAAAATATATTGATGAGGAGTGTTTAGAGAAAATACTTCCATATATGATAAGTTGCCTGAAAAAAATGCAAAAACTTATATACTATATCATATATGATATAAGTTAGGTTTCAACTGTTTATGGAGATTTTGTTGATACTATTTTTTGAAAAGTTAGTTGTGTGTACAATATCATATATGATAATCTGTTTGGAAGTTAAGTTCTTTACCATTATAATATATCATATATGATTATGTGCTTGAAAATTGAATCAAATCTTCTTATTTGTGTAGAGAAGGCTGTTTTCAAGGCATCGTGAACATCACAAATATCCAAAGGCCCAAGAAGCTCATGAATTTTCATTTAACGTTCAAAATGTATTCTTTGTTTTTTTTTCTTGTAATCTCCGTATGGAGTTTTGACGTCTACGGACGATTTTGTAAACCATTAAAAACTGGTACAATGTCTTACTAAAATGGTTTAACTTTCTTCGTATTATGTCATGATGTTTTATGCTGAAATGAAAATGGCAAAACATTTGCGGATGTGATTTTTTATATTATGTCTATTTTGTTTAAGTTTTATTGTACATATTCATAATCACTTGTAAATAAAAGCATTAGAATGGAAAACATGTTATCATTTTTTAAACATCAAGTATGATGGTTTGATAAATTGGTGATGATCATGTTAAATCATATGTGATTTTTGAAAGAAATCACATATGATAGTTTGCTACTAACTTATAAAATACAAATATCACATCAGATATATAATAGATTCACATTCATGTAAGATCCAAATCAACCAAAATTAAGTAAAAGAGAATTTCTAACAGTTGTCCATATAAAAATTAAACATTAAACAGATTACTTTCAAATATCACATATGTATTTGTAATGAAAAGAAAAATAATGTAAAATCATATATGATTTCTTAGCATATCACATGTAAAAAAATTCAATCAGCTTGATAAATTTATCATTGAACCAAAGCCTTCTTATTTTTAAAACAACTCTTCTTCTTCTTTAGCCAAGCTTCTTCTTCTTGAACCGAATCTTCTTTTTCTTAAACAACTTCTTGAATCACAACTTCTTGTTGAACCACGGCTAGTTCTTGATCTTTAAACATTAGCTCCTTTTGTTGTAATCAAAATTTCCACATAATGAACATGCATTCCTGTTCTTCAAAACGTTTTTCAATCAGTTTCATGAAAATGAAAATATAAATAAGTTGTTTCATGAAAAAAAGAAAAAAGCACATATGATATATCCAATAAAATAAACTATGTGATATCATATGTGATATCACATATAATAAATCCGATAAAATGAAATATCACATGTGATATCACATATGATATATCAAACAAAATAACCTGAGTTATAAACACATTAACCCAAGCTAATATCATATATGATATATTTCATATCAACTCAAAACTGCTTATTACTAACTAATTAGCTAAAACCATCTTAATTCAGCTTATATCAATAACTTAATTCAATCAAATGCTAAATAATAAATTATTCAGATCAAAAAACTACCTAATAATACAGCCTATTCATACTAACTTTCATCTAATTCATAAGCTTATTCATATAACTCTATTCTCTTCTAGTAAATAAGCGTATTCACATGAATCAGCTAAAAGAAGATAAAAAAAATCAGATCGGATGAATATAACGAGAAGAATATGAACCCGATGTTAACAAATTGAAGAACGAGATGATAAGATGATCGATTGATGAATTGAAAAACATAATTTTGTGTTGTTTGTAATGATCGATCGAATCTAGATCTATTTGTGTTTCTGTGTTAATAGTATAGAGAGAGAAAATAATGAGATGAAAGAAAACACATAGGGGTGTGTGTGTGTTTGATTGAATGAGAAGTTTATTAGAAAATAAGTATATATATTAAACAAAAATACCCTTTTAGTGTAAATTAGAAAATTAATCTCATCCATCGGATGAGATGGAGATGCAGGGTGGGATGAGTCCCTCAGTATCCAATAAAACTTTGATATCCAAATGAACCTAAATCTATAAGTAACCTTATAGTCTTTAAATATATAAATTTTGTTGAAATTGAAGGGCTATATTTTTTTTTTGAACGGCAATTAGAAATTTTATTAAAAAATGCTAGTAAGAAGCTAGCAAGAAAAAGTCACACGCAAATCGATCCAACAGACAAAAGAAAAAAGAAACAGAATAAGTTCTAACGATACAAAACAAACACGCAAAAAAATCGACGGCTACTGAAATCAAAAAGGAGATCCCAACGCGACGCCTAAAAAAAAGACCTCCCATGGACGAAGCCGAACACCCGTTGAAACGTACCACAAATGCAAAGAGATCTAACCGGCATTCTTTGTTCGTCTCTTTAATGCATTGTGTAGGAGAATAGTTTCTTTTACATTGCCATAATAACTCCAAATCTGTAAATCGCTTGGAAAATAATCTTTCCACATATGTAATTGCGCGAGAGAGAACGACCCTTGAATATTCCCTTTGGGATCTCTATAGCTCCAGCGTTTTTCAGAATCTAGCTCGTCAGTAATTAGAGGACCAACATAATCAAGCCACGTAGAACAAGACTCTTTAGCAATGTTTAGATCATTACCCGGGGGCGTAGATGGAGACACAATGCTAGAATCATTTGCAACTTCTGGGATATTAACTTCCAAAGAGACGTTAGTCGATGGGTTAACATCCGCATTATCTTCAATGGTATCATTACCACGATCACCATCAAAATGATCCTCAAGAATCTCACCTTCCACATTATTAGACATATTATTATTTACCACCCCACATTTCTCAGTAACATTGTTAGAACAATCTTCAATATCTTTTTCAACATCATCGTCCAATTTCTTTCCCATACAATCCTTGACACACCCATCATCCGATTCACCAATGATCTCGCCTTCTTCAAAGGAGTCCACCGATTTACCAGGAGCGTTCATTTCGTAACCCATTTGCTCCTTCTTATCATTGATCTCCCCTTCTTCTTGTGACTCGTTTATACTATGTATATCCTGATCATTTCCCGACGCCTCTGATTCATAATCATGTTGTGAGATGTTGTCTAGTGAAGCAAAATCAGGTACCCAATTTGCAAACTCACGAACTCTAACCTGGTATCTGACTCCCTTGATAGAAACCAGACACGAATCCATGATGTGAGTTTTTATTTTTGTTTTGATACATACCCTTCCATTTGCAATATTTTCATCAGCGTCTTCATCTACAAAAACCGTTTCTCCCCAATTGCCTGCTATCTTTTTAAATGCATTAGTAGTCCATGCATTGAGTGGCAGTCCATCTATTTCGATCCAGATCATTCGCTCATCGGGAATGAAATTATGTGAAACAAGTTTTCGTTGGGTAAAATACAATTCCATCTCCGTATTTTTTTGAAACTTTAACCTTGACTCGTCACTGCTGAATTCAATCCAGAGCCAGAGTCCCCCCATGTATTTGCACTTGAAATCAGAGAATCCCTCTTTTTTTAAAACGCGATAAATATTAATTATTAGATGAACATCCCTTACCTTTGCGAGAACTACACTTGAAGTATCAGATAATTCCAATAAATCAGAGTTTTCGAGGGTGATATTTTTTGTTATTGGCCCAGCCAATACTGGCTTTTGAGTCCCCTCCTTACCATTCAATACAGATGCATAAGATCGTCCTCCCGTTGTGTGACTAGCGTGACCCGTTTCGTGAGGTTTAGTGTTATTCGATTGTTTCTGATGAGATTGATTCGGTTGTGAGTTTTGTTTTCGATCGAAGCGTGCAATTGAAGCAAACAGATGATGACTCCCAATCCAGATCTTGTTTAGATCTTCCAATAGATTCGCTTGATCTGGGTTTTTGATGAAACGAACGAATCCGAAGCGACGACCTGATTTTGATAACTTTCGTGCGATGTACACATCTGCAACCACTCCTTGCCTATCACAAAGCTTCCATAGATCTTTAGAAGACACTGTTGTTGGAAAATTAGTTACAAAAATCGTGATCGAGATGTGGTGGAGATTTTTGGAATTGGGGTGTTGGGATGTTGGATGAGGCCCGTTCATTTGGAGATTTAGGGTTCTTGATTTGGGGTTTTCAATTTAGAGTTTTTGATTTGGGGATAGTTTTCCAAACTAAGCTAGAGTTATAAATGAAAAGTAAAAAATGGACAGTTTTTCTTTTTAACGCAAGCAAACACAGTACGACAAACTGAACAGTTAGATTTTATTTTTGTAGAAATAAACAAACGTTTGTAAATATTACAGTTGCCCTAAGTAAAACGAATTTGTATTCTTCGTTACTTCAAATAATGCTTGTTTACAAAAACAAAGTAATCAAGAAGAAAAACATAGAACGAAGAGAAACTTAAAATAATTTAAAGTATCAAACACCAACACGTAGACAAACAAACTTGGATAAAAACCTGTATTGTTAATTAAAAAAGAAAGCGTTTTTATCTTTTTGGATCGGGAATATGTCATTAGATAATTCCCATTTGGATATAAAATCGGTCTGGTGCTCTGAATAAATATGAAACTTTTTGTATAAACTTTTAGACGTCATTTAAAAAAATAGCATATACCATGCTAACAATATAACAAAGTATTATGCGGAAAAAATTATATTGATAAGAGAAAGTGTGTGGGATAATTATTTAATTTAAGAATTTTTTCTGAAGAGGGATATCACTTGAAAAAGTTAGAGATTTTACAACAAATTTGTTGTACTGTGCATGAAGAAACATATAAATTTATATTTGTCACGACTGAATAAATAAATATTTATGTATTGTAGGTAAATATTTGAGTTGGTAATAAAAGATGGTAAATATGTCATTTACATAATACGTTTAACTAGCAATTGGACTTAATTAAGTTTAAGAGTAAGTAAACATTTACTCCCTCCGTCCCAAATTAATAGTTCCTCTTTTCATTTTGGGTTGTCCCAAATTTATTGTCCCCTTCCAAATATAGTTGTGAGTAATGTAGCAAATTTACCATATTGCCCCTAATGATACTAGAAATTACAAACTTTATTCAATGCTTTAATTAATTCCATAAGAGTAAAACTGTTATTCTGCAAAAAAGTAAAAGAGAGAATGTAGTAATGATTATGTTTTCTTAAACTGTGTTTTTTATGTCGGTGGACAATTAATTTAGAACGGAGAGAGTACCAAAAGCAATAGGCAATATTTGGTTGTTACCATCCATACCTACAACCAAGAGATTGACTCCATTATAGACGACTAGACGTCATTCTTTAAATGAACTCCATCAATTATGATCATTGGTCGTATACAATTCACGTATCTTGGACAACTTGGGGGCCATGTAAAGTCCCATATATACTAACTCAAGCACCTAATATACTCCCGAAACACTTATTACAAAATTTACCACTTTATATTATAATAAAGGGAGACTTTGTTGGCAATCATAAAAAATAAAATGGGGAAAAAAATTTTTTACGCATGTATGTTAAAGTAAGATATGCAAGCATTTCACCTACTTGTTCTTCGTGATGAAAACAAAAAAACGCATCCACGACGATTTGATGTGCGATATATATATCTTCGGACTTTGTGTGAATGTGATTGTTGTTCTCAACGTGGATTTCTTCATTTCACAAAGGGATGCTTATAATATTTGTCGATTATGATTAGGATGTTTGAAAACGGGTTTGCCGTAAAGTGTACTTGAATCTTACCTACACGACCAATAAGAATGCCGTATTGCAGATTTTGTACTTGCGTATCATTGACTCACTAATCCAAATATTTAATTATTTTTTTTATTTCAGATATGTTATAAGAACTCCTCATTTTGAAACCATCTCTTTTGAATGCAGCTATCTCAAATGACAAATAAGCCGCTGACTAACATATAGTTAAGAAACAGTGACGCCGGGTCAAAAGAGGAAAACGGGATCCCACCTGCAGTTGTGCCAACTGGAACATCGGAAGAGAAACAAGTAGCTGCAGATTCCCTTGGAGATGTAGGAAGCAAAGTGGAACAAGAGATTGGGAAAGAGTTTGCTGCAATGATGGCGAGTGGGACCGTTCGTGCCACCGAGGCTGCAGCGCTTGCACCAGCTTGCCAACCACATGCATGGGTTAATCTAGGTAGCAAGTCTTTGCAAAAATTATGATTATTACTCCCATGTCCCTATTTCATACCATAATGTTTTCTATATTTTATACTTTAATAAGATTAGGTGACTTACGACATTAAAACGGATATTCAGTGCAGAACTTTGGTACAAGGTTGGAAAATTACATAAGTAGATACATTTTTCTTATTAATTATGTGAAAACAGCGTTGGTACGGGCTATGTCTAAAGCTCCATAGTAAACATAAAATTATTTTAGCGTAGGATACATCAAGACATTCCTAAACACATTCTGTATATTTAGCAGTAACAAAACGGCATCTATCTGAGTTTCTTGCAGCTATTGAATGTTATAAGTATCTACATATAAAATAACCCCTAAATTAATCAGCTAAGTAAGATCACATTTGTTTAATTGGATTTTGGGTCTAAATGATATGCTCGGTTTCGACCAGTTATAGTTCCATGGGAAGCTGTTTTGACCTAAATGATATAACCCGTCGATGTTGCTTCCTCTAACATCTTGGTATGAATGTTATAGTATGATGAAATTCATAGTTCCATGGGAAGATGTTCCTTTAGCTTGCACAACTTATATTTATTGTTTCTTTATAACTGTTGTGATTGTTAGCAGACTCCGGGTACCTAAACATGCACTCCAGAAGATGACTTTGGTTAAGGCTGAGAGGTAATTTGGAAAATGTCTTGGTCCAAAAGCAGTACTACTTCCATTTACCCGACCCGTTTCTAACAACGTGTTGGGTGGGCGTATTACTCAGGCTAAGAACAGAATTCCAATGGTCTAGGTCGATGGCCTGCCAAGTCTGCAAAATTTATTTTTTTCTTAAAAATGCTGAAAGCAATGCCGAGATATGTTATTGGAAGTCACTGCTGTTTTATCTCCTAACGATAATTATTTGCAATATGTTGTTCATTTGCTGTGAATAGTAAATAACAACTTTATATGACAAAGTATCACAAAATGCCCATTCACATTCGAGGTAATATTATAAGAAGAGTATTATGTTCTTACGCTAAAGGTACTAGCTGAGTTGGTGGAATTCATATTGGTTTGGTGTAAGTGTGTTGTCTTGGGTTTGTTGATATTGTTTTGTAGATATAAAAGTTATTCAAATTTGAATTTTCAATGGGGTCCTTGGCGTTCTTAAACAGATCTTATCATTGCTGAAGACGTTGAAGGGTAACTGTATAATTAATACGTAAAAGTCAACATTAATATACAAAACCATTGCAATTTTTGTTTTCCACATTCTTTAATTGTATTTTAATTTTTCGATAGCGTGA
Source organism: Tanacetum coccineum (assembly GCA_026074375.1). Classification (NCBI taxonomy): domain Eukaryota; kingdom Viridiplantae; phylum Streptophyta; class Magnoliopsida; order Asterales; family Asteraceae; genus Tanacetum; species Tanacetum coccineum. Next base: position 19,078 of record BQNB010072416.1, read on the forward strand.
AATTCTGAGCTTTTATTTGTGTCGCAGATGTTTATGTGGTTATGCATAAATAAACCTCGCGAGTCAAGAAGAGGAACAAACTGTCAAGTTAATCAAGCTGATGGTGGAATAGAGTATCCCAAGGAAGCAAAGAGATATGTCCGATGAAGAGCATCTGAGGTTACTACTGTGGAATCTGTAGATAAAAGGGTCAAAAGAACAGCAAAAACAAACGACCATTGATATAAGCATTACTGTAAAGGCTTCTAAAGTTTAAATTCATATGAAGGAAAGGTCAGTATGAAATCCAATCTTAAAGCAGGGCTGTTTCTATTTAGAGGGGTTTTAATAATATAAGTTATGTATTGATCTTATACCACCAAATATGGCTAAAATGAAGTTCTCATACGGGTGTAACTCAAGTTGCATGCTTTTTTTGGACTATTCAAATTGCACCTAATTACAGATTGTGATTTATGCAATGACATTTAGGCCTGTGCCTACAAGCTACTTACATTTCCTCCTCCTCATCTAAATATAATTCATCATATCGGACTATAGAATTATGTTTACATTTATAAAGAACACCTCTACTGATAACTGAGTTTAAAAATCTAAAACATGCATAGTTGAATTATTATTTGGGCTTGACCTGATATCACATCAATTTTGTAATATTCCATTATGTGTTGTTTGCACTGCAAAATAAAAACACTATACAGAACGCGTTGCAGCGAATGAACGGCTTAAAAAACATTAAGCATAAACCTATTTAATACCTAAGTATTTGAACTTAGTTAAGGAAACATTCAAAGTTTATGTTTTTCAGATGATATCATACATGTTTCTTAGAATATGTAGTAAGGTTTTAATATCCGGTTTTGCAGGTGAGAGAGGTGAGAGCATTTGCAGGTTCAGTGCTTTGATGAATTGGAAACAATTCATGCTGTAAAGCTGTGTAGAATAATGATCAATAAGCTAAATGGTAATTTTTGATTTTTCCTTTTTCAGAATTTCATATATAAGTTGCTTCTAATTAACGTAGAATCCATATTCATGAATTAAAACAATTAAGGTGTGTCTGGGGGCATTAAGGGTGTTTGGTTTTTCCCACACGCTCTCAACTTTTCTTTTTGACAGAATGTGATGATTTCTCATAGGGTAATCTAATAAAACCAATTTAAGGGTTATATGATTTTGAGGTACACTAAGATGCATATAAGGGATGCTAAACAAAAGTTTAGTCGCATGATTAGTTCCATGATTAGGCGGATCAGAGTCCGCAATTTGTTTTGCATCACTTAAACATCGATTTTTTCCTATGCCAAAATCCGTAGTAAATTATTACTATGCTTACATCATATTTGTTACTCTTTTTAATATTACGCTTTTATGAGACTACAGAAAGAAGCAAAGTGTTATAAGAGTTTCCATACCGAAAAAGGAGCTGCAACGAGCCTAGCAAGATTATTTAATAGGCCACTTTCAAAGAGCCTACAAGAAGGCCACACATCTGATTCTTATAGTAAACTTTAAAATGAACAATTTTGCTGCTTTGGTGATCTTTTTTATGCGTTCGCGTGTGACTTTTTTCCCGAAACGAAGAAAATCGATTGAATTTTTAGTTACATTTTTATCATAGGGAGCTATGGCGGATGAAAAGTTATAATGAAATTAAGAAACCCTCTGGCTAGCAAGAGACAAACTCCTCAGATACTTCCCATAGCTAAACAGTCGCCATTCCTTTTAAAGATCAACATTTATCTAAATATTTAGATAGTAAATAAGTACAGACCATAATTATTGATTTTATTATAGGACACATTTAGAATAATACATAAGTTTGATAAATACTTAGATACTAAATACAACCATAATGTGTATAACTAAATGACACCAAAATGCCACCCATAAGAACTTATGTTCAAATTGTTCATCGAACTGTATTTGTTATTCAATAGTTTAAACCGTATTCAAATACATCATCACTAAAATACACAAACTTTGTTTGTTTAAAGAGACTGAGCTTTATTAATACACTGTTGCCCATAAACTTTATGATTTGACCTGTTACCCAGCCCGCCAAACTGAGATGATAAACAACCCCGCGCATAAATAATCTTCGATTGGTATTAATTATATAAGTCCATGTATGCTATATATAAGCTATAAATGGCTAAATAATATCTTTTCTAACTTTAATAAAATACCATTATCTCTTCTTATGCAGGACGTTGGAACAATGTTTTACAATGATAAAGTGTCGATGAAGTTGCGAGACTACAAAATAGAGTAGCAATTCATATAGGGACATCCAATTTCTCCAAATTTACTTTAGGAGTGTCAAACATAGTTGTTCTAAATACTTCTCATATCTCCATGTCACCTTTATTCAATGTAGGTGGTTTTTAGTTGTGGTTTGCCACTGGAATATGTCTTTCTGAGATGTAAAGGCAAGATAAGAGATCGATTTGTGAAGTGTACAACTTAATGTTTGTTTTGGTTTTGCATAAGTTAGTACAACCTATTCAATTTTGCTATTCGAAAAGATATTTAATAATATTGTTGTTATAACATCTTAAACATCGGCATATGTAAATGTTTAAATGTCAAACTTCAAATAAACAAAACCCGCCGCAGCGAGAGCGTCGGGTTCTACCAAAAACCCCCCCCCTGTTAATATACACAAACCTTAATCATTTATGCTCAAAAATAGTATTAACACCATTAGTTTGTAAATTGGTATTTTATAGTGACTTTTTGGAATTTCTAGTAATCATAATTTTTTCTAGGCTGAATGCTGCACAAAAATATAAAAGGCTGTGTGCCTTTTCCAAACACTAAACCTTTTAAACAAAAGAGAAATAGCATAAATCGACCTTAAAGTTTGGCCAAATTGCATCGTTCTTAAGGGTTTGACCCACACCCAAACGTACGAAATTGCAAGATCGTCCATGTGGGAAAACCTTTGGGTGCAATATCGTCCCTCCGCAGGACGATACATGTAACATCAAAGGTCTCCCCCACATTGACGATCCTTGCACCAAAGGTTTCCAAAGGGATGATCATTGCACTTTCGTAACGTTTGAGACGAAACATGCAATTTCGCTAAACTTTAAGGACGATTTATGCAATTTACTCTAAAACGAAAATGAAACATGAATGGACTGTCTGGTAAGTGGCAAGAAATGCACATTGTTAAAGAAATTGTATTAAGTATAAAACTTTCGTTGCATAAATTAGTCATCTCTCTCCATGTGTTACAGTTAAGATTGTTATAGCCTAGTAGCCTAATTCGATGAACTAAAACAAGAAGAGGATAGTCGTTCTGCAAACCCTAATGGATAAAAGTCTCTTGACCAATATGTGGAAAACAAGAAGGGGGGTTGAATATTTTTACCGCTATTTAATTAAAGGATTATGTTATGTTTGTAAAACTTAGATCGACTTTTTGTGAATTCAACGCTTGCACAATTGAAACAATATAAGTATATTGAAATGATAAAGATAAAACAAGAGATATAATCAGAACGAATCAATAGCCACAACGCGTTGAATTAAAGAGGGTTCGGTAACCGAAGCACCTCTTTACTCCACACCCACTCCCCCGAGCAACCAAACACGGGAGTTTTCCATCACTTTGTCAACAAACTCCCATATGGCGGAGAAAACCGTACAAACAACGTTGCTTACAACCGAAGTAACACGACACAAAGCAAAATGTCGGTTCTAATCTTAAGTAGAACCAATCTAACACATACAAAACTTCACAACGACTAGTTCACACAAAAGGACATCTTAGCTAGAACCAATCTATCACAAAACAACTTCACGACTTGTTCACGACTTCACAACTTCACGACTTCTTCACAACTTCTTTACAACTTCACGACTTCTTCAAAACTTCATGACTTCACGACTTCGCTTCACCACACTACTTATATCACAACTACTTAACACTACTTGGTAGGTTCACAACGATCTAACTATACTTACAAAGATCATCAAGATCTAGCTACTACACACAACTACAAGATATACAATTGATTTACAAATATGTTATATGAATGCAACAAGATTGCTATGCACACTAAGTTGTAATACTTCTTCACTTGATGATGGAAGTATTCTTCTCTTGCATTTGAGGAATATAGCTTGGATCACTTGAAAACAAAGCTTTATGATTAAATGATCAAAGGATTTTAGAGAGGATAAGTGGGCTGTTTTGAGCAGAAAGAATGAGTGCAAAAGGTAAGAAAAATGTTAAGGAATAGTCTAGTATTTATAGGACAAGAAAGAGGAGCGGAGTCTATGGCCGGCCCCCTTAAATAGGGTGTCGGGCCCCTTATAATTAAGGGGGCCGCCCATGTATTTAAGGGGGCCGCCCCTTTCAGACGCTCCTCTTTTTTGTCCTATCCAGGGGAGGTGTTTACTGGACCTTTTCTAGCCGTTTTAGGTTTGAAAATTTGAAATTCAAAATGTTTATTTTGAATAGAATATTTCTTTTAAATGTAGAAAATGTTTTGTAAGTTTATAAACATGTTTACAATATTTTATAAAAGTTTGAGGTTGAATAAAATTTTCCTTTGTTCATAAAATCCATTAAACATTTATTTATTCATACATTTAAGTGATGTAATTGTTGAAATGAGAATTTACTACTAAATACTTATTTACGTTTAATTTTACGTTGAACGTTTTTATATTTTGTGATTATCAAAACGTAAAAGCCATTCCTGATTTTCTCAAATAAGAGCTTCAGGTCGAAGCATATCATGGCTGCACACCTAAAAGGTCGCCTCGCCAAACCACATACCGCTCATATTCATTATTGCCTTTTCATAGTAACATATATTTCGTGTGCCACATGCATAAACAGAAGTTAAGAAGGATGTCATAGTATCCGGCTACACAATAAGGGTTTTATCACTCTCACGTATGCTGAATTAGAATCGATTTTCTATATGTGAGCATACATGACAGTGAAAAAACCCTTATGACACTCTGACAACCATTCCTAAGTACATGTAAGGAGTCAGCGCCTCAAGAGATACAATTTTTTTCAACATTATTGTTCTTGACTCCTTAAATAGGCTTGGAGGTGGTCCACAGAGACGAATACATGATCCTAATGGCTCAGATTTATAAGCATGGCTCAAAATTAAAGGGTGGTCGGCATAACATGGCTACAAAAACACGTGTCTTAGTGTTTCCTTGCCAACACACATGTTGGTTTGATACGTCCTTATCAATAAGGATCTCACAACTATTGGAATATCATCATCGCCTGCAATCCGTAAAAATAATAAGTTAGCCTACAATCTGGTGGATTCAAACGGGCAAAAAGACATATGCACGGTCAGATACTTACCCATAATATCCATAGTTGCATCAAATTTGTTAGATACTCAAATAAACACAACCTCAATCAAAGCTGCTCAAAAAGGTCACAACCACCTAATAATTAAAAATTGAAGGATGGAATGCATCGCAATGGTTGCAATCAGCATAGTTTGTTACCTCAAAATGCAGACGGCCACAACCTTAAATGAACAAAGGATACATCCGACATGGTTGCAAACCCAATGATTTGCCATCCCAATGCGCGAAGAATCAAATCACAGCTTATAGCATTCCACCATGTTGTAGCATATGCTAACAATCATATCCAATAACGATAAAAAATTAAGCCACAACAATAATGTTGCAATTCAGTCAAAGTGAATGTTGTAAGCCCGGTCCTAATAAGACTCAGACAAGTTGAAAGCCAACAGAGTGGTTACACTCGTCATGGCTGCAAACATAACAGTTTGCCCTGCCAAAATGCCAGCGACCACACCCTTAATCGAACCTATCTCAATTCAAGACAGTCTCTAACACTCCTTGCAAACAACATATTCATGTCATAAAGACAAATTAAAAGCGCAATAAGCATACGTAGAGCAAATTATAAGCGCAATAAGTATATATGGCAAATATAGCTGATACTAGGTAAAAGAAGGCAAAAAGCATTGAAAATACTGTTTTACCCGTGAAAAGCTGTGAAACCCCCTATTTTAAGGTCACTACTTAATTTAAATTAACAGTTAAATCTTGAAATTTTAATTATTTATTTTATCTTCTTAAGCGATTTTTAATAAAATCGTCAATTTTAAAAAATCCTCGCGAGTATTTACAAACTAATTCGTCCGTTATGTCAATCGAGAAATCACGAATGCCGTCTTTTAAACCGTTAGGATTTATTTATTTTACTTTAATTATTTTTATTTTTATTTTTATTTTTCGCCTTTTATTTGTATTAGACTTAAACCGAGTCAAAACTTGAGTTTTTATAAAAAGTGACGGGTTAAATAAAATTTTGGGCCGGGATTCACTTAATATAACAAGGTTAATACAAAAACTAGCCCAATTGAGCCCTCTCTACCCCTATATCCGGCGGCCCAAACAACCCTCCCAACTCTCTTATAAAATTAAGCCCACTTTCCCCTTATTTTTATCAAACCGAGTTTATAAGCCCAACTACACCCCTCATATTTTTATATAACCGAATAAATATACACAGATACACTCCTAGTTTCCAACGACTCAAACTTTGCTCTCTGTCTCTCTTCAAATACGACACAACCAGCCTAATCAAATCCTTCATCCTCAATCAATCACATTCACACCTTCACAACTTCATAACTTCACACCTTCACTACTTGTTCTCACCACACTACTTATGTCACAACTAACTAACACTACAAGAAAGGATCACCAAGATCCAACTATACTTACAACAATCACCAAAACCTAATAACTACACAACTTTACAAGATTTACAAATGATTTACAAGATATGGTGTGAATGCAATAAGATTGCAATGTATACTTGGGTTGTAATACTTCTTCAATTAATGATGGAAGTATTCTTCTCTTGCACTTGAGGAATTGAGCTTGGATCACTTGGAAACAAAGCTTTATGATTAAATGATCAAAGGATTTAGAGAGATGTGTGGGCTGTTTTAGAACAGAAAGAATGAGTGCAAAAGGTGAGAAAAATGTTGGAGAATAGTCCAGTATTTATAGGACAAGCTGGAGGAGCAGGGTCTATGGCCGGTCCCCTTAAATAGGGTGTCGGCCCTCTTATAATTAAGAGGGTCACCCATGTATTTAAGGGGGCCGCCCATTTTCAGATGCTCCTCTTTTTGTCCTATTCAGGGGAGGTGTTTACTAGACTTTTTCTAGCCGTTTTAGGTTTGAAAATTTGAAATTCAAAATGTTTATTTTGAGTAAAACATATTTTTTAAATGTAGAAAATGTTTTGTGATGTTTATAAAAATGTTTACAATATTTTATAAAAGTTTAAGGTTGAATAAAGATTTCTTTTTATCATAAAATGCATTAAGCATTTATTTATTCATACTTTTAAGTGATGTAAATGTTGAAATGAGAATGTACTCCTAATTATTTGTTTACGTTTAATTTTACGTTGAACGTTTTTATATTTTGTGATTATCAAAACGTAAAGATGTGAAAGATATTAATAATGTTTTTAGACATTATATTTTATCAACAATCTCCCCCTTTTGATGATTATAAAATTTAAACTCATTAAATATAAAATTATTTTTAAACAAGTATTTAGTGAGTTTCATGTCATTTCTCCCCCTTTTTGTAGAATCAAAAAGGCATCGTCGATGATTGCTAGTAAAATCGACATAATAAATGCTCCCCCTTGATGTGTGCTCCCCCTTGTTAGAGGGCACCAAGGAATCAAGCTATGGTTTCTTGGCTACAAAAACAAGTTAGAACAACACAACTATTTCTAACATGTAGCAAGAAGGAAGGAAAAATATGACAAGAGCAAGCAAGCATCAAAGCAAGAGATACTTCATTCATTTAAGGCAATGTGTGTAAACCACACACAAGCATAAATAAAAAACAAATATGCTTTAGGAGCATATTAAGACATCAAGAAAATCCTAAGCATACAACCAACAACGATCATTCATTAAAATTAAAATAGTGTATGAAACACACTCATGCATACATAAGGAAAATAACATGCTAACATACATGAAATTAAAACTACAAAAAGTCCTATAACTAGTAAAGTTTCATAGGACTTGCTTGCAAAATGGTAGATGATCAATTATTTGAGAGACTAAACATAGAGTATGTTTAGTTTGGGGAGGATGGTGGAGGTGGTGTGATGATGATTGGTGGTTGTGAGAGCATATGTTCAATATATGAAAACATATATTGAAGTTCATCTCTTAACCCAAAGATGAGTTCGGTTATGGATACAACAAAGGCATGAGTTACTATGTGCTTCAAGTAAATTCCAAGGAATAGGATGCTCAATGATAGGTGGTGAAGGTGATGGAGTATCAAATTGGACATCATGTGAGGTAATTGGGGAAAGAGTGAGAGTAAAGTCCATTGATGCATTTTCTTGAGTTGGATGTGGTGGAGAAACCCTTGGAGGAGGAGATGTTGGTGGGTTCAAGTAACCATTTAGTAAAAGTGATGTTGATGAAGTTGGTGATTTGGGTATGTAATCAATTAAAGATGAAGAAATGTCTTTGGTTGATGGTGTTTTGGAGGGTGCATTAGGAGCACTAGGTGATGAAATTAAAAGTTTGGGTGATGGAGTTTTTGTGTCATCTTGGGTTAAATCCACAAATAATTGTTTTGGTAGAATGATGTTAATTTTTGATCTCTTGGAGACTTTGGAAATAGAGGCTCTAGTGGAGGCCATGGAGGTTTATGGTGGTTGATGATGAATGAGGGAGATGGTGAATTGGTGATATGCATTTGGAGGGAATTTATGAGAAAAGATTTGTTTGAAAATGGAATGAATTTGAATAGGTTTAGGATATTCCAAATTTTGTTCGAGCATTCTGGGCAAATATAGCTGATACAAGGTAAAAGAGGGCAAAAAGCAAAAAAAATATTGTTTTACCCGTGAAAATCTATGGGTGGTCCCCTTAAATAGGGGGTGGTCCCCTTAAAATTAAGGGGCCCGCCCATTGTTGGTTCCATTTTTCACAAAAAATTGATTTTTCTCAGAATTTTTGTGAGGGTATTTTTATTTTGGTGGTTTATTTGCAGCAAGCCCTATAGAGTTTTTATAAGCACATTTAATCATATAACATATAATAAACACATTGAATCATGAAACAAAAGTGGCATAGCTAATTGATTTAATAAAACAACCAAAGGTTTAAGGCATCATAGCAAACAAGTACCTAAAAGATAACCAACACATAAGTCTTTCCGAATAAATCGGATGATCACCACACAAGTTGTTAGTAACATACACATAATTAAGTTAGAAATTGTTTCAAACTAAGCTTAGCCATTAATCTCACTTCACTCCTATGTCTTCATTTCTTCTTCTTGCTAAACACTCCTTTTAGTTCCTTTCCAAATGACTTGAAACCTCCACGCATCTCCTTATGCATTTATTGCGTTTGGTTGATCAAGTCGGTTTGACGTTTAAAGAGAGTTTCATCGATTCGTTCGGAGGCGGAAGGCATTTGGTAGTTTTGGTAGTTGAGAAGATCAAGAGAGTTGAGATAGGTGGTAGGAGATGGAGTACTTGCACGAGAAGTTTCGACATCATCATCATCATCGTCATGTTGCTGAGATGACGTGCCTTGATGGTGAGAAGATGAATAAGAGATGGAATGGTGTGCCTTGCCATGATCACTTTGAGGTCTTCGAGTTTGTTTAAGAGCAAGAGGACGCATGACTCGATCAACAATGTCATAAATGCCATTATCGAGATGAGGATATGCTTCCATGATATATCGATAAAGACAAGTCAAAAACATGCCATATGGAAGATTTGCGGTTGGATTAGCTCTAGCACATTTGATTCTTTTGACAAAGAAGTAAGCAAGATTGTATTGTTCCTCGGCAACAACACAATACAACATGTGAGCAAGACAAGCGGGGAGATGGTCCCGATGTCCTCCTAGTCCGAACACATTCTCTCGAATGAGTTCTTCCCATTGCTTCATGTCAGGGCTTAGTTCTTTAGTGAGGATTTGATTTGGAGTAAGAGTGACGGTTTGACTCTTAATGGTACGGTCTACCATGACACGTTCCAATTCAAGAAGTCGACGAATGTCGTCGGGAGTAGGAAGGTCGGTGGAATATGGTCCCTCGGTTTCTTGAGAATACTCAAGAGATGCAAGGTCCCACTCGTTGGTGAAAATGGCTTGACCGTTGTAAGGAATTTTGAGGATTTGACCGAATTGAGCAAGAGTGAGAGTTATGAATTCATGTTGAATCATAAAGGAGATGACAAGATAGCCATATTCATCGGTTTGAACCGTGACTTGACTATAGAAGTCTAGAATAAATCTTGGAACAATCGGTTCGTTGATTTTAAAGAGACAATCGAAGCGAATGTTTGTGAAGAGACGCTCGATGTTGTTGGATTTGTAATTACTTTTAATTCTTATTATATAGTAAAATCGCGTAAACTAAAAATCAACAATTAACGTAAACGGACACCAAACGAATTAAAGTTTTCGTCAAGCAAGCAATATATTATTTTTACGAAAGTAATAATCAACTTTTTATATTTTATTTTTATTGGTTGCGTAAAACGTTTACGTTTCGCAATTAAATACATTTAGGCATACCCGGAAGCACCAAAACTTTTCTACGCTTCAACAAATACCCACTTTTATACCCAATACATAAAAATTACAAAAATATCTTACCTATATACATACATAGCCGGTTATAGGATGAAAAACACAAAGATATTACAACTTGAAAACATGTTTCCTTGATTTCATGAGATGATCTCTACTTTTAGGAACATTTAGATATTATTTGCAAGACTTTCATTACACTTGACCAAGACTTTCCTTGAAACCCTCATGGTGTCTTTCATGAACCTAGACATGATCTCATCTAAGTCCAAGAAGTATATAAGTAAAGTAGCTAGTAAGAAAGAACACACACTCTTCATTTCTAAGGTAAAAGTTCACAAAATCTCTTCTCCCTCCTCCTCTCTAGCTCACGGCAACAAAACACCCCTTTACATAATCCATACAAACTTTTCTTCAACATATACAAGCCATCACACATCATTTCTAAGATATACTAAGGTGTTTGCAAGCCTTGGTTAATCATTTACAAGTATTGAAGCAAAGAGTGGAAGATTAGGGTTTAGGGTTTCAAGATCTTGCAAGCTAGGATTTATAATTGATAAGTGTAGAATACACATATCCATTTATACCTAAAATAACCCAATAAAGCCCAAAACAGACCAAAAATGGCAAAAATATGCTTGTATTTATGTTTTGTGTGTGCAGGAACGGATATATCAAAAATCACAAGAAAACAGTCAAAAAACAAGCAAGCACGGACACGAGAAGAGAAGAGTGGACAAAAGCCGGAAGCAAAGCCAAGAAAGTCAAGCCTCAGTCAAATCCAGTCAATCTATGGTCAATAAAAGTCAACTTAGCCCATTTCCTTTTATAACAACCACAAGGATGCTTCATTTATATTTTTAGGTTCTATTGTTGAAATAAAGCAAAAGAACTTGCTTTTGTCTTGAGCTTGCGACCTAAGAGTTCTTTGATTTAGATTACCAATAACATTTTCTAGGGGATGACTTTTAGATTCTGTAATGTTGCCATTTGATTATTTCTAATGAAATGTCTTCAAAGGATCATTGCCTATGGGTTTGGTTTTATAACCTAATAGCTTTTTTCGACTAATTCATCATTCTTCCAATGGTGTTGTTTTAGGTGGAGGTGGGAATAGTTTCATCGAAAGTTACATTCAATAACTCTTCAACTTTGATTGTTTGCTTGTTAAGTATTATGTAAGCTTTACTATTTTGTGAATATCCTAGGAAAACACCTTCGTATGACTTGGGGTCGAACTTGGTGAGGTAATCTCTTGTATTAAGAATAAAACATTATTCCGAATACTCTAAAAATAGTTAAGGTTTGGTTCCTACCTCTCAATCAATCGTATGAAGTTTTTCCCTAAAATACGTCTAATTAGAAAACTCTATTAATTATATAAGTTGATGTATCGACCGCATTGCACCAAAATTTTTGAGGAATGGATTGTTCATTTAACATAGTTTTACTCATTTCTTGTAAAGTGTGATTTTTTCTTTCTACTACCCCATTTGATTGTGGAGTACAACGAGCGGAAAAATTATGAGATATCCCATTTAAATCACAATATTTTCCAAATTGTACTTCATTATCAAATTCTCGACCATGATCCGTTCTAATTGATACAATAGAACATCCTAATTTGTTTTGGATCATTTTACTAAATATTTCGAATTCTTCAAAGGCTTCGGTTATATTTGCTAAAAATATAGTCCAAGTATATCGAGAATAGTCATCTACAATTACTAAGGTATAACGATTTCCTCCATAGCATCGTATGGCGGAGGGGCCTAACAATTCCGTTGTGATTAGTAGTTCTAAGCTTCATAGTTTATTGAGACTATATTTTGGCCTTGTGACTTACGTGAGCTTGCTTTCCAATTTTGCAAGCATCACAAAAATCGTTGGTGTATTTAAGGTTTAGGTGTTTTCTAACTAATTCTTTAGACGCTAATGATTGAATTAGTTGCATATTAGCGTGACCTAATCTTCTATGCCATAGTGTGGAGTTTTCGTCTAATGTTGCAAGGCATATTTTGTCTTCTGGTTTATTTCCTAGTTTCATTACATATAATCCTTATTTCCTAATTTCTTTACCTATAACTTTTTCGTTTTTGATTATTTTGCTATCGTGTTGGGTAAATATTACTTTGCATTTATAATCACATATTTGACATATACTAAGCAAGTTTGATGAGGTGGTAGGTTGTTTGAGTGGTTATGATTGGGTTTGGCGGGGGGTGTTTAAGTTATCTATGTGCTCAACATTTTCAATTATTAAGGAGTCTTGAGAAATCGTACCTTTGCCTATGATTTTACCGCGTAAGTTGCTTCCGAAAATTATGTTACCTCCGTTGTATGCTTTGTATGAAGAAAACAACTTTTGATTACCGTTCATGTGTTTTGAGCATCCACTATTTTTAATCTACTTATCGGGTTCCAAGCTTACTCCTAAGCATATTTCATCGGGCGCTTGAGCTACAAGACAAGTTTCATCATTAGTCTTTTCCACTTCAGCTTCACCATTGTCGCTCCATGCTCCTCCAATGAATGCTTTTTGGTCGTTGTTCTTTGGCGGCTTTGAGCATTCTCCAATAAAGTGACTTGTATCACCACATCTAAAACATTTTCTTTCACTTTCACCATAACCATCATTTTTACTTCTTTGCAATGTTTTTCTATCGCCTCGTGGTTGTCTTACAAATCTTCCTCGTCTCTTGAAGAATTTCTTGAATTCCTTTACGACCATAA
>BQNB010072417.1:0-30379 GCA_026074375.1 Tanacetum coccineum
ATAGGTTATCCTAGCTTGATTATCTGTTATGATTTAAATGAGTTATTGAATGTTTTGTGATCGAAACTTAGTGTAAAAATTGCAAACTAAATGTAACAAGATGATATGTTTATGAATGAAAGTGTTATGCTAGTTTAGAGTTAAAAGGTCTATATTGCACAAAAGTTAGACATCGATCAAGTATAAAACATATATGTTAATCGAACAAGTGGCTTAATGTGATTATCGAACGAGCGAATACTTGTGAGGATCGAACAAGTGAAATACTTGCGAGAAATGAACAAGTGATTTGCAGTATTGATCGAACGAGTGGCCATAAGTGATGATCGAACGAGTGCTAAGTAATGTGAGGATCGAACGAGTATCACTCAGACTTGATCGAACGAGTGGTTTTATGTACTGATCGAACAAGTGTGTTTATGTGATGATCGAACGAGTGGACATAAGTGTTGATCGAACGAGTGACCGTATGTGTCGATCGAACGAGAGTTTTTAATATTTGTTGATCGAACGAGAGTGTTTATATGTTGATCGAACGAGCATGTTTTTGTTGATCGAACGAGTGATTTTTCAAAAATTGATCGAACAAGTGTCTTTTATGTGTTGTTCGAACGAGTAACTCTGAGTGAGGATTGAACAAAGGAAACACGTGAGGATCGAATGAGTGTCACTTAGACAAGATCAAACGAGTAAAGTATAGAGTTGATCGAACGAGTGACTATTAATGTCGCTCGTTCGAACGCATGAGTGTGAGGATCGAACGAGCACAAGTGCTATTCATTGAGGATCGAACGGTTCATGTCATAACACACTTAAGATCAAATTTTTCTCTAACAAAGTTTAAAATTCAACAAATCTCTTAGGTTAAAATAGACTGTAAAAGCTTGATAAAACAAGGTTAACTATATTCGACTGAATTGTTAGGAAAGGTGCCTTTGTCTTACACGCTAAGTGTCTATCTAAGTAGATTGATCTTCAAAAGTGCTAAAAGTCATAAAGGTTCTCATGAATGCATAATTATGTTCTCTTATAAACTGCACTCACTCTTTCTTAAACAGACTCATGGCACTCTCGATAGCAGATCAGATTGCTCTGGACGACGCATTGGTGGCTCCTGCTGACCGACTCAAGATTGGAAAATGCAATCTTCGCTTGAGTTCGGATATCACATCCAAGGAAGCAACACTTCAAGTGGTCTATGATGTGCTAAAGCTCACTCCGTTCTACAAGGCTTTCCAAGTTACTGCTGATGCTCCGGAAATATACATGCAAGAATTCTGGGCTTCTGCCTATGTTCACAATCGTTCAGTCCGATTCAAGATGAATAACAAGAAGCACATCATCGGTCTTGAGCAATTCAGGGACATTCTTCAAATTTGTCCTAAAATAGGCAATAAGAAGTTTGTAGACCCACCTCTTGAGTCGGAGATCATCATCTTTCTAGCTAGCCTTGGACACACTGGAGATATAAGGAAGCTCTCTGACGTAAATGTCAATAAACTGCATCAACCATGGAGATCATTTGCTGCTGTAATCAACAAATGTCTTTGCGGAACACCATCATATGACAGCCTCCGTCTCTCTCAAGCTCAAATCTTGTGGGGCATGTACAACAAGAAGAACATTGATTATGCATATCTTCTATGGGAGGACTTCATTTTTAAGATTGAGACCAAAAGTTCGAAGAAGGGCAGTGCGATGTACTATCCTCGGTTCACCAAGATAGTCGTCAACTATGTGATGGAAAAAGATCCTTCAATTCCAAGAAGAAACAAGGTCAATTGGCACTATGCCAGAGATGATCCAATGTTTACTACCATCAATGTTATATCAAGGAATGAAGCCACTCAGTTGTACGGGGCTATCTTGCCAGTGGCATTAACAAACGAGGACATCCGCAACTCTGAATCCTACAAGGAGTATTATGCTATGGCTTCAGGAACAATTCCTCCTAAGACAAAAGGAAGCAAGAAGAAAGCTAATACAGATGCAATCCCTAAACCGAAGTCTTCCACTGCCCCCAAGAAAAAGAAGTCAGGAACAGAAAAACAAAAGACTTCAGAGCTGGAGAATATCTCTGAGGCAGACTTGACAGAGGCTGAGCAACTCAAAATAGTCATCAAAAGAAGCCGTCAAGAAACTCATAGCTCTCATGCTAGTGGTTCTGGAGCAGATGAAGGAACTGGTGTTAAACCAGGGGTTCCCGATGCTCCCGATTATGATTCAGAGGATGATATATCTTGGAAATCAAGCGACGATGAACAAGATGATGAGCAAGCTCAAGATGATGATGATACAGAGAGACATGAAGTCCATGAGACTACCCAGGAAGAAGAAGATGATGATGAACATGACGATGATGAGAATGATCAAGAAGATGATGATGCTAGTGACGATGATAAGAAAGCTAAAGATGATGATGATGAAGAAATGACTAAATCAGATAATGATGGTGATGATTTTGTACATCCTAAGCACACGACTCATGAAGATGAAATTATACATGAAAAGGATACTGATGAAGATGATTCTAGTATTTCATCATCAGATGAGGATGATAGTGACAATGACATTGAAGGAGCGAAGGTTACAAGTGCGAAGTCAGGTGAAGATGCTACAGATGCAAAGGATCAAGGAAATGAGGCAGTCAACGATTCCAATACCGATCTTGATGGAAGAGAAGAGATACAGTAAACAAGTGTTGAAGACACCTCATGTGACCCTAACTCCGGTTATCCATGATGTCAACAACAAAGATCAGTCTGTAATCATCTGGATTCGTCTCCAATGCGAATCCAACCCAAGATACTGGTGTTGATGATATTTTTCGACAACATACTGAAGCCACTTCTCTCATTGATACTTCTGTTACAGCCATCATGGAGCCATCCTTCACTGCACAAATCAATCGCCCTCCAACACCGTATCCTCTCAACATTCAAACTCAACAACCACCAATTATGACACCGGCAACTACTACAAGCTCCTCGCTACAAAATCTTCCTAACTTTGCTTCGTTGTTTGGCTTTGATTATAGACTGAAAGCGTTAGAAGATAACTTCTCAGAACTCAGGCAAACAAATCAATATGCTGAAGCGCTCTCCTCTATTCCTAGCACCGTTGATCAATATCTAGCGAATAAAATGCAGGAAGCAGTGGACGTTGCAGTCCAATTGAAGTATGACAGAATTCGAGAAGAGTCTACTACTGCAAATCAACAATTCCTTGATTCAATTGATGACGGAATGAAGAAAATCATCAAGGAACAAGTCAAAAAGGAAGTCTCCAAAATTATTCCAAAAGTCGAGAAGTTCGTAACCGATCAACTCGAGTCTGAGGTTCTGGTGAGATCATCAAAGGAAGCCAACACATCTCATGCTGTAGCTGCAAATCTCTCAGAATTAGAGCTGAAAAAGATCTTAATAGACAAGATGGAAGCTAACAACTCTATCAACAGGTCAGACATTCAGAGACAGCTCTACAAGGCATTAGTTGAGGCGTATGAAGCCGACAAAATCTTGTTAGATACATATGGCGATACTGTCACAATTAAAAGACCTAGAGATGGTGCAGATGATGATCAAGAACCCTCCGCTGGAACAGACCGGGGGTCCAAAAGAAGAAGGTCAGGAAAGGAACCCGATTCTACCAGTGCTCCAAGTGAAACGACAACCAAGACAGCAGGAAAGACTACCAGTACAGGATCTAAGACTCACACGAAATCTGCTAGCCAATCTGCTCCAGTAGGGGAAGCTATGCACTCTACAGATGTCTTTAAAGGACCTGCAGACCAGGAGTTCGAAACAGGTGTCCAAGATGAACAAGCCGAAGAAGAGGTTCAACATCTTCCTGACTGGTTTCAAAAACCTACGAGACTACCTTCTCCTGATCATGCATGGAATACGTCTGTTCCTGCCGTTCATGAATCTGTCCAACCTTGGCTTAGCAATCTGGCACAACAGGAAGAAAAAAAAAAACAACAGACCCCGAGAGTCGTTTTTGATGAACTAACCGATTCTACATTGACTTCTCCGCTTTCGGGCTGAACTGGCTAAAGGTCAAACTCTAACACCTGAATTGCTAAGCAGGTCTACATTTGAGCGGATGAAAGGCACTTCAGAGTTTGACTGAACTGGAATATTTTTGTGAGGAGGTCTACAAAGCCACAACCGAGAAATTAGACTGGATCAACCCTGAAGGTCGCCAATATCCGCATGATCTGCGACAGCCACTACCGTTAGTTCCAAATTCTCAAGGTCGTCATGTTATACCATTTCATCACTTCATCAATAACGACCTGGAATACCTACGTGGTGGTGTGTCAAGCCGAAAGTACTCTACTTCATTAACGAATATACGGCTGCAGAGTACGGACAGTATCAAATGGATAGAAGACTTAGTGCTAACTCAATGTGGAGTCAAATGATTCGCAAATACGACAATTCGCCCTCAGGTGAATCGCACATTGGGGCAAAAAGAAAAGACA
Source organism: Tanacetum coccineum (assembly GCA_026074375.1). Classification (NCBI taxonomy): domain Eukaryota; kingdom Viridiplantae; phylum Streptophyta; class Magnoliopsida; order Asterales; family Asteraceae; genus Tanacetum; species Tanacetum coccineum. The sequence goes on from BQNB010072417.1 coordinate 4,487, forward strand.
TCTATGCATTTGCAACCTTAAGGGAATCAGCTCGGACGTCTATTCAAAAAGACGGATATTATGTGTCACTAAGGTTGAAATATCCGAATGGCATGTTATAACATCTATGACTGGATTACAGTAACGAAGGGATGATGATGTTTCTACAAGTTCAAATAAGGTCGACTTCCTCAGACTAAGGAACCAAGACCTTGAAGATATGGCTGCTTCTCTCGTGCAAGAAAAGTGACTATTCTAAGCGTTAAAAACGTAGTGCATATTAATGTCTCCTTACGAATGTTTACACGAGAGAGTTGTCATTCAGCGACGTATGGAATATCTTCAACTAGGGGGTTGAAAGTTAATCAGAATAAACTTAACCTCACCAAGCCCGACACGTACAGATCAAATCTGAGAAGAAAAGAGCTTAATACTCCTATTCCGATCCAAGAGGATTCATCTACGAGAATAAAGACAAGAAGACAGATTGAGCGCATTGAGAACTACACAAGTTCAGCGAATGGTACTCTAAGATGACGTTGCGAACTGCGTCTAAATGATCGCCTCAAGGGAATTAGAATGGCGTAATTGCCACAGACTTTTGGAGCCAACGTGACAAAGCAAACGCAAGAGCTATGATCCAGGCGATTGACAAAAGGCTAGAAGACATAGAGGATAAATGAGAGAGCTTGAGAGATTTTTCGGTTGGACGACCATACGGGGGTGATTACGATTTTTTTTTTATTTTTTTTTTTCTTCTACACAGACCTAATGATTAATCATATAGGTGTTCTCATCTTAAAAAGTCTACCCTTGTCATACCATATCTCTATGTGAATATGTCAATATTAGTGTAAGACTTTAATTGGGTGGATAATTATAAGTATGTGCACGAGTACAAATTTTTTCAAGAATTTTCTCCGTAAATTCAAAATTTTTCAAAAAATAGTACTGGCATCAATCTTAAAACCCTCAAAAGTTGAGGGTGAGCAATAAAACAATGTTCCAATCTGCTAATCATACTCATTATTGTCCCCGAACGGTTGACCTAAGATATCCAAAATATCAAGGGATTAACATTTTGGATACGGGGTGAAAATGTGATTACCGGACTTATAATACAGACAGAAGTGATCAAAAAAAATGGACTCAAGGCACTCCATACCTAGCATGTAACTACAATACGATGCACATGTTAAGGGGGAGCTTTTAGTGATAATGAAAAACTTTCAAAGTGTAAATATTTTGATATTTATATCAAACACTTTGATTGAAATTTTCAATGTTTTTGGAAGGATTGTGATGAAATACCCAAAAGACTGACCATGTTCTTAAATTTATGAAGTTATAAGGCGGTTAGGCTTAGGTATTCAAATCCCATGATCCAGCCAGAACGAGTGGGAACTCCCCCGGGATATCCACTAGACAGGTGTAGAAGTCCTTAGGTATGATTAAAAAGGAAAAAAGTGAGAAGAGGTGGGAACAGGGAAATAATGCCGACTGAGATCGCTAACACTGAACCAAACACAACACGTGTTAGTTATGAAGTCTCGGTATGCATTGAAGGGGTTGAAGAATGAAAAAGAAATGTAAGGATAAAGGGTGAAAACAAAGAAGCCCTCCATACACTTAGGCAGAAACCGGGTCAATACATATGCTGTCAGAAACACTCAGGTGTTGTCTGACATTGAAGACAGTCATGGACCCAGTGACGCTATGCACAACCCCCTCCCAGCTACTCAAAGTCAGAAAGACTTTGTTTCAAAACTCACGGAGATACACTCATTTCTATTGACTCTCTCACTCCGAGTTAGTTGATATTGAAAAGGTGGCACTCAGCTCCAGCCTCCGATCACTAAAATCAAAGTGCACTATTGAGTCTAGAGCCAAAAGAGATCATCCATAAATCTCATTAGGACACTTGTCAAATTATCCTTGCTAAGTCACACAATGTGAATTACAAGATACATCTTAAGAGTCCTTCGCATTATCCTTGTGATTTTGCCAGAACATCAGAGTGAATTCATTCACAATGAAGATGGAAATCCTGCTTGAGTCAACATCAAACAAGCTCATGGTAGGTAACTTGTGCGATTCTTTATGAATCAAACTTGTGACAACTGGAAAGAAACGATGGTGCGATTCTATAAGAATCAAACTTGTTCCAGGAAATGGATCAACGGTTGTTAGTGAATTTTTGAAATGATAAACACTCTCGGTGTGTCACAAAAACAATTTTGTAAGTGATACACCAATTGATTTTCAAATTAATTTTCTATATCAATCGGTGAGATAGTAACTCACTGGTTCACTCTTATCGTGCTGTCTGCTTTGAGACGTTCCGATAATGAGAACATGCTAAGTACGATGAATCTAATACTTATGTGTTAGAAAGATTCAATACTACAGCTGGAAATCCTGTCAAGAAGATTCTTCTTAAATTGAATCTATCTGATCACAGGTCGATCCTCACGGATCCAAAGGTTTCTCCAACCAATCCTGGGCGAATGACAAAGCCATATCTCCCCCGCTTTATTATTCTAACTGTTTTATGCAGGCAAAGAAAATGGTGGTAAGAGGTTCCTGATCTAGCTGGCTCACAAGATCCATAACCACTGCTCATACCTACCGGACAAACAAAAGTCATCATGATTGATGAAAGGCAGATTTCAAATGAGTTCTATGGGTGAACTCATATTCTTCCTTGGATTGCAAGTCAAGCAAAAGACAGATGGAATTTTTATTTCTCAAGACAAGTATGTTGCAGACATGCTGAAAAAGTTTGACCTTGCAAGTGTGAAAACTGCAATAACCCCAATGGAGACCAAGATGGCATTGACAAAAGATGAGGAAGCTGATGAAGTGGATGTACACTTATACAGATCCATGATAGGTTCTCTCATGTATTTAACTGCCTCTAGGCCTGATATAATGTTTGCAGTATGTGCTTGTTCTCGTTTTCAGGTTACTCCCAAGACTTCACACCTTAATGCTGTGAAGAGAATCTTTAAGTACCTTAAGGGCAAACCCAATTTGGGCTTATGGTATCCTAGAGAATCATCTTTTGACCTGGAAGCTTACTCAGATAGTGACTATGCTGGGGCAAACCTTGACAGGAAATCCACAACTGGTGGTTGTCAATTTCTTGGAAGCAGATTAATTTCATGGCAATGCAAGAAACAAACCATAGTGGCTACCTCTACAACAGAAGCTGAATATGTAGCTGCTGCAAGTTGCTGTGGACAAGTATTGTGGATTCAGAATCAAATGTTGGACTATGGTTTCAATTTCATGAATACCAAAATTCACATTGATAATGAAAGCACAATCTGCATTGTGAAGAATCCGGTGTATCACTCCAAGACAAAGCACATAGAGATCAGACACCACTTTATACGAGATTCTTATGAGAAGAAGCTCATTAGGGTGGAGAAAATTCACACAGACTTCAATGTAGCTGACCTATTGACCAAAGCTTTTGATGGACCAAGGTTCAATTTCTTAGTGGTTAATATTGGTATGATAAATCCATAGCTACATTTAAGGGGAGGATTAAATGTATAGTTTGTAACCTAGTAATACTAGTTAGTAGAATTAATTATGATAGGTTATCTTATTTTTAGTAGTTATTAAAATATACTAGATCTAGAAACATAGTGTTTTCGAATAAGTTTTGTAGTATATTTTGTGTGTGGCTTAACGTTTTCAGGTTATACTTGGATTGCATGAAGGATTGGAGCATGACTGAAGTTGTGAAAAAGTTAATTCTGGTATTATCAATATTAATTCTGGTAGTTTACTAGTTAATCCTGGTAAGCTTATTGTTAGTTCTGACAATATATTGTTAATACTGGTTGACCAGACTTAAGTCTGGTAGTCCAATATTAATACTGGTAACTAGTCGTTCGTACTATTTGGTCTCACAACTTTGACTTTTCACTAAATATGACCGTTATAGCAAATTGTAGGGATATTTAAGTGGATAATGATACAAATTGGATATTTACTGTTTTATCTCACCTAAAATAGTTTTCTTCATTAAAAAGAGCCTATTTTCTTGGAGGGACAATTGAAATTCATTATCTTTTCGCATATAAAGTCAATTAGCAGCTACAATCAGTACTAAGTTACCAAAACGAGTCCAACCCAGTTGATAATCACCAACAATCACAACCTTTTTACTACAATTTCAACGAATGGCTTCCATGAAATACTGCGACAAGCATAACCAAGTGGGATTCTTAAAGAAACCTGAAGAAAGTGCAGGGTTTGCAGAGATAGTAGATTTCTTAAAAGGCTCGCATATCAGGTATGCCTTGACTCACAATCCTACTATCCATGACTCCCTAGTCAAACAGTTTTGGCAGACTGCAACTGCCTCAACTCTTGCTGATGGGACTCTAGAACTAAGAGCAACCATAGATACTCTTGAGTATACAATCACTGAGGCATCTGTTCGAAGTAAGCTTCAATTAGCGCTTCAATTAGCGATGCTTCAGGTATTTCCATGTTGCCTATATGAGATTTTTGAGGGATGGGTTAATATGGATATCCAAACATAAAAAAAACACATGATGGTACTTTTACATTTGGAAAAGTCATTTTACACCTCAATGGAGATTTTTAGTCCATCATATTTTACATTGTATGAGTCCTAAAAGTGGTGGATGGGATCAATTTGGTAGCAATCTTGCAACTGCTTTGATTTGTCTTTCTACTGGCAGGATTTATAACTTTTCAAAATTAATCTTTGATGGCATGGTGGCAAACTTGAAAAGTAAAACTAAGTTTTTGATGTACCCACGATTTCTACAAATGATTTTGGAAATACAAACTGAAGATAAACATCCTTATTTGGCTATTGTATTGACCAAAAAGATTTTTAGGAACATGAAAAGGGGTTTTAGAGGGGTACCTAGACCTTTGTTGCCTGCAATTCGTATAACTAGGGTTCCTAGGAAAATAAGCGTTAAACGCTAAAAATAGTATGACCATATAAAAGTGACTCCATAAATAATTAGAAGAGTCAATAGTACTATGTTTGCTTTCAGTTACTGATCTCAAAAATTGACGGATATCACAGTTTTCCTATGTTAAAGGGAATTTTGTCCCGAAATTTCAGTTGCTCGTCCTAAGTCGTAGCGCGCGAACAGTTGTGGGTACTTGCGCTTCATCTCGTCTTCTCGTTCCCAAGTAAATTATGGTCCTCGTCGGGAGTTCCAACGAACTTTTACAATAGGAATCCAGCTTCGTTTAATCTTCTTGACCTCACGGTCCATAATTTCAATAGGTTCTTCAACAAATCGTAGTTTGCCGTCGATCCTGATTTCTTCTGGCGGTACGTGCAAGTTTAGGCATTTCTTCAGGTTCGACACGTGGAACGTGTCATGAATGCCTATAAGTTCTTGCGGTAGACGCAAACGATAAGCAATAGGACCCACTCGCTCGACAACCTCACTCGCTCGAAACTCGAACGGTACCTACATTATACATTGGTGAAATGTTGTTCTCTTACGATAACTTACCATGCCTTTCCAAGGCGACACTTTAAGTAGTACTTTATCACGACAATGAACTCTACCGGTCTCGTCGATTGTTGACATTAGCTCTTCCGACGATCTATGTGAAGCTTTAAATACTTTCCTTTATTTTGACATTCTTGTCAGGTAGTATCTTGGACAATCTCTGGTCCAATTAGCTAGCTTTCTCCTACCTCTGCCCAAGCTATGGGCGTTCGACAGTTCCTTCCATACAAAGCTTCAAACGGAGTACATTTCACGCTCGTGTGGTAACTGTTGTTATACGAGAATTTTACTAATGGTAGATGAGTATCCCAGTTACCACCAAAATCAATTGCGCAAGCTCTAAGAATATCTTTCAAAGTTTGAATGGTACGCTCACTCTGACCATCGGTCTAAGGATGGTAAGTAGTACTCAAATCCAGCTGCGTTCCTAATGCTTTCTGTAGCGATTGCCAAAATCGTGATGTGAAATGACTGTCATGATCAAATATAATTGACACGGGCTTACCTGTGCCTTGATATGATCTCGTTGATGTAAAGTCTTGCAAAACTTTTCTATCTTGTAATCTTCTTTGGACGGCTATAGATATGCGCAGATTTGGTCAGTTCGATCGACAATGACTCAAACGAGTGTTTGTCCGCTATCTGGTTCTCGGTTATCTTGCTTATGAAGTCCATTGTAATATAACTCTCCATTTCCATTCAGGAATTTCTGGTGTTGGTGCTATCCGAGGGTGTTCTTGGTGTTCTGCTTTGACTTTAGAGCAATGATCTAAGCACTTTCTAACATACATAGCATTCCTTCTTCATTTGAGGCAACCAATATAAGCCTCGAAGTCATAGTCATCTTGTATGCTCAGAGTTGTATGGTATACTGCTAAGAATGGGTTCGTTCATTATTCAAAGTTTCAAATTGAATAGTGGCTGCACCTTATTCATTCCAGCAAGATATAATCCCATCTTTTCTTTTTTCTCAAGCTGTTTGTCAATCCTTTCAACTTTTTCCAAAGGTTTTACGTCCTTGGAAGCGTCGCTTGAGCTTCTAGTATCCTAGCCTTAACGCTAGAGTGAATTTTCATGCTCATAGCTCGAGCTCGTCTCGGTTTCAACCATTCTTTCCTCTTTAATGCATCAGCCACTACGTTTGCTTTACCCAGGTGGTAGCGAATCGCTCACGTCATAATCGCTGAGAGTTCTATCCACCGTCTTTGGATGCGTTATGCAACTTACTTGTTTCTTGCATTAGAATGCAACCAAACCTTGATTCGAGGCGTCACAATAAACTACGAAATCATCTGTGCCCTCAGGAAGTGCCAGAATAGGAGCATCACACAACATGTCCTTCAATGTCTAAAAGGCGTCCTCCTGCTCATCACCCCACTCAAATTTCTTATCCTTTTGAGTTAATAGGGTGAGAGGCTTTGTGATCTTTAAAAAGTTTGCGATAAATCGCCTATAATATCCCGCCAATCCTAATAATGAACGGATCTCGGTTGGAGTCTTTGGGGGCTTCCAGTTCTTTACTGCTTTAATTTTGCTGGGATCCACATGTATACCTTCACTGTTCACTACATGTGAGAAAACGAACCTCTTGTAGCCAAAATTCGCATTTCAAGAATTTCCCGAACAACTTCTCCTTTTTAAGCAACTCCAGTATCAATTTTAGGTGAACCTCATGCTCCTCTTTGGACTTTGAATAAATTAAGATGTCGTTAATAAAAGAGACGACAAACTTGTCGAGCATATGGCTTACATACACGGTTATAAGGTCCATGAAATACCACAGGAGAGTTGTCAGAAGAAAAGGTTTGACGTGAATTCAAAAATGCCGTACTCGTCATGAAAGCAGTTTGGAATGTAATCTTCGCGTTAATCTCAATGATGATAGCAGACTCAGTAAGGGTCTATTTTCGAAATTTTATTTGTGAACTTGGCAACTGATCAAACAGTTGTCGATCTAGGAAAGAGGTGCGGTTTTTTACTTATAGTTAGCTTGTTCAGCTCTCGATAGTCTATACACATACGAAACAAACCATCCTTCTTTTTCACGAACACCGGTGCTCCCCAAGGTGAAGAACTAGGTCGTATGAAACCTTTTTCTTGAAGCTCCTTAAGTTGGTTAGACAGTTCTTGCATTTTCGTAGGTGCCAAACGATAAGGTAATTTTGCAACAGGCATAGCTCCAGGGATAAGATCTATGCTAAACTCTAGTTCGCGAGGTGGGGGTAAACCCGATAAATCTTCTGGGAACACACCAGGGAAGTTACGTACAACAAGGATGTCTTCGAGTTTCAGCTTGTTCACTTTCATGGTCTTAAACTATTTCATATTTTCCTTCCGGATGTTCTAACCTCTTGTGGTTGACGAATTTTGGGCTATTTTCTCATAACAAACTAAATCTTCAAGCTCATAGGCTTGACAACAATACATCTCTATGTTCACGACGAACTACATGTCCAAAAGGATTCAAGTCGCAGATTGAACGTATGACATTATAGTTCTAGTCCACATCCGCGAACAATCTTGTTGGTTTCTAACTTTAGATCGTTAGCAATTTAAATTTTTAATTAGGGTTTTTATTGCACTAGCTTTTTAGGGGATGTTATTCAAGGGAAGAAGTCGTGTTAGAAATAAACTAAATTTAGCATCGGAATCAAATATTAGGTAGAAAATGATCGATTGAAGAAAAAGTATTCGTTCATGATGTTTAGTCTTGTGAGCTTCATCGGGTACCTTATGTCGAGGCACTATCACGAGCCAGATTCCCTTGTTACGTTGGCGTGATTCCTTTGATAGTTAGCACAGGGTTTGGGCGGTTCAGACTCATATTCGTTCTAGGTTTGTAAGATACAGATGTATAATAATTGGTGTCCAAGATTCGTTCATGTGTTGCGCGTGTTTCGTCTTGGAGATATGGTTTTAATTTTTTCCACAATATTTGTTGAGTAAGTAATTTGACCAAAGTATAGTTCGAGTACCGTGCATTTATATGATGCAGCTTAAAATAAAATAACATTCGTTCAAACACAGTTGCGACGAAAGTTTATATAGAGAAAAAGATAAACGTTTTCACATATATAGTTTCAAAACTTCCACAATAATTGTCATCCAAAAAGATATGTCTGCCAAAAAGTTTGCATTTCGTAGTAACTTACAACAAGGTTGGTTTCCCAACATAAATCATAATAAAAAGGTTTTTGACCAAAAATGTATTTCAGGTAACATAAAATATAATTTTTTTGTCATTATTAATTATTATTATTATTATTATTATTATTATTATTATTTTAGAAAAGTTGAAGTCGAAATAATAATTTTTGAAATTTTGAGTCGTAATAAAGTTTTTTTCAAAAATTTGAAGTTATAATAACTAAACACAATGAAACCGGTCGAAAAGATATATATATATATATATATATATATATATAATAAAAATATTTTTCCGAATGTTGGTTGAATAATAATATTCAACGAAATTTGATGTTTACATGTGTCTTATAATACATAAGTTTTGATGCTAAACGATGTACCCATTGAAAAATACTAGTTCATCATGTTTTTAAAAAAAAATAAGTGTTCAAAAAGTATCTCACCTTTACATGTTTTATTACCAAAGGACTTCGACTCCTCCAAATAAGTACCATCTCCGAACACGAACGCTAGGACGAAACTTTTTATCATGGTTACACAATTAAGAAGTATCAAGTATAAGGTTCTCATTCTCGTATCAATCCTTTTATCATAAAAGGTGTCTTCTATGCGATGGTCATCACCAAAACAAATAGAGTAGGAACACTCAAGGGAGTTGCTCCTATAAAGCATTACTAAATGACATAATCAGTCTCATCGAACATCTTCAAGAACGAAACGTTTAAGTAATATGTTTCCACGATAAAAACGATGTTAATTCACATACTGGATGAGAAATAGTCGTTTGCAATATACACGGTAGGGTAAGGACAGAACACTGCGCATTTCTACTTTCAGCCATAGTCTCTCATTAGTCGCATTGCATTTGAGCATCCACATCTAAACATCCAAGCCTCACCCATCCTCGAGTGAATTCTTCAAAAGTCTTAAGCCAAGTAGCAACTTGAATTTTAATTTCACAACTCATCATACAAGAGCTGTCATGAACTTAAGTTAGAAGTGGTAGAGGCTCAAAAGTTCATGAAAATTAACTCAATCCGGGGGTTGCTCAGGAAACACTATTGAATTACTGATACACGTGCTGCCTCAAGTATTAAAGCTTACGTCACAGCCAAAACGGTTGGATTAATGGTATGACGAAATAAGACAGAGACATACTGGAATATAGGTTGACATAATTTTATAATAGCGAAAGAACAGACGTCTCTACATGTCGTTCATACGTAGTTCACCCGCCGCTCACCTTGAGCTCTAACTCAGAATCTATCGACGAGTCCACCTCAAGGTGTTATGCAGGGTGAGGGTACGAAGAGTAGTTGAGTGTACGTCGCGACTTATTCGCGGAAACATCAGCATGCAAAGACGATCTATGGGACATAAACGGTGTCCATAATAGCAATATGCTTAAGGACAGTATGACGACAGTAACCTATGTGAAAGGAAGCTCAAAACATAAATGGACCAATCAACATAAGCATGATGTACTGAAATCAAATAGTGGACATCTAAAAGTAAATGATGTATGATGCACATAATTTCTAGTATGCTTTTCAGTTGATCTAAGTGGAATGAAATGTCAGTTTTTAGACTGTTTGAATTAATGACTATACCGTGTTGCATGATCTCTTGAATTAGACATAGTTGATCTAGTTATGTTAATTGTGGTCTAAGATGCAGACACTCGGGACTAATGTCGACTCAGTTTCATGTTTCGGTGTTTTTAAAAATAGAAAATCTCATTTTTGTTTATTGTGCGGATTTTCATTTTTAGAAAACCGGCGTTCTCTATAACCTTTAGGCTATCTGATTCCTAATTGTCACACCCCACCAGGCGGAAAGCGAGGTGTAACATATTAATTGGCTCAATAAGATGATAGACAAAAACCTAGATGAGTTAAAATAAAAGAATGGTTTAAACGAAATTACAACATTCAAGTACAAAGTTCGAAGTACAAAGATAATAGTAGTTTTTCTTTTCGAACAAGGATCCCAAAAGACAATAACTTAGAGAAAATAGACATCTTGAACAGGCTCTTATGCACATCCACACTAAGTTTCCACTATTTGGAACGTCACCTAAAGTATGATAAACGGTTAAACTATCGAAATAGTTGAGAGTTCTCAGACTTTGTACAAAATATAGTTTATAAAGAAACTTGAAGTTCACAAGTGAAGATCAAGTTAGGGGAGGATTGTTGGGAAATATATTGTAAAAGACTTAATACTGGTAGTATAACAGTTAAGTCTGGTAGTATTAGTTAGTTATGCCAAGTACTATGTTAAGTCTGGCAGTACTGAAGTTAGTAAGTTAAGTCTGGCAGTACTATAGTTAGTAGTGGTCGTGTTTAGTTAAGTCTGTTTATGTAACAAAATAATGATAATAGTTATCTTAGAGATATCTTAGGAAAGGATATGCATTATCCTTTTACACGTTTGTAAAGCCCATTAGGGTTTCCTTGGTGTATAAAAGGAACCCTACGGCACAATGTTTAGTACGAGATTGAAATAGTATTCTAATAGAAATTAATAGCAAATAGCAAAGTTTTACATTGTGTTCTTCTTAGTACTTATGTTAAGATTCAGCATTAGCACATAGTATTTATAGTCATTGTCTCTCATATAGTTGATTTGGATTTATTCAAGTTAGCTATTGTCCTACAAAAGGCTAAACAGATCCAACACCTTGGACCTACATGGACCTTTTGCAAACATTCGGGTTAAGGGTTGTTGGGCTAATGAGTCCAATGAGCTCGAAAAAAGCTCAAATAAGCTCACCCGAGCTTATTTTTCAGCTTAATAGTTTTAAATAAGAATAAATAAACTTAAGGAAGGCTTATGTGCCTTTGAAAACTCAATTGGACCTTTAGATTGCTTATTGGACCTTAACGGGTCCAATAAGGCCCAATAAGCCAAATTAAGCTCATCCGAGCTTATTTATAAGCTGACCCAGCTTATATGGCTTATTGGAGTCCATTAAAACCAAATGCCACTTGCTAGAACTTAATTGGACTTAAAATGTGACTTTTTCAAGTTAAGGGACTAAAAGTGCAAACTTGTAAACTTGGGGGTTAAAACTGTCAAAACTATTTTCTATAAATTCTAGGGGCTGTTTTGACATTTCTGAAACTTAAGGGGCTATTTGAAACATATAAGGACTTAAAGTGTAAATTGTTGTAAAACTAAAGGACTAAAGGTGTAATTATGGAAACCTAGGGGTTTAAAGTGTAAATGTTATATTTTCATAAACATAGGGACTGTTTTTGTAATATAGAAAACCTAAGGGTATTTCATGAACAAAGGTGATTTTAATAACCACTTAACATACCGGACGAGTTATATATTTACCGGATATTATACGAGTTAAACTACGACTTAATAAATATGAATATTTATTAATAACGTTTATACATATATTTGAACGTGTGTAATCGTATACTTTCCCAAGAGCCATCAAGTAAATACAAATACAATAAACATGCGCACCACCACACAAGTGATAACAGTATATATAAACTAGCAATTTATTGTAGTTTATGCATTGAGTCGTTAGCCTAAACTTGTAGACTAAGACTGGCCGTATTTACTTAGGTATTTGACGGTGTGATTCATTCGCCATACTTGGATATATTTATCATTTTCAGAGGACTATTTACTAAGGTGAGTTCATAGCCCCATGTTTTACAATTATTTAAATGATTTACATCTTTGGGGTGAGAACATGCTTTGTTTTACAAATTGGACGCAAGTGTACATTTTATACTATGATTACGTGTTTACTTGCTTCATGAAGACCTAGAACAGATTGATGATGTGGACATTGAAGAGATGGACATAAACTGGCAGATAGCAATGATTGCTATTCGAATGAAGAAGTTTTACAAGAAGACTGGAAGGAGAGTTCGAATTGATGGAAACAAACCTGTTGGTTTTGACAAAAAGAAGCTTGAATGTTTCAAATGTCACAACACTGGTCATTTTGCTAGGGAATGCACATCCAAGGGGACAAATGATGGAAAGAAGAGAGACTCATTTTATCAAGATCAAGGAGCTGGAAAGAAAGAGCAGAATCAGAACTGTTTGCTGACAATGGATGATGGTGTTGTCAATTGGGGAGAACATACAGTAGAGGAAGAAGAGACAAATCATGCACTCATGGCAATCAGCTCAAATAATGAGGTATCATTATGTTCTAAAACTTGCATTGATTCATATAATAAGCTTAAAACACTGTGTGATGAACAAACGAATCAGTTAGGTGAACAAGAAGCAAAAATACTTGCCTATACTCTAGCTGTTAAGAAATTAGAAGCTCAAGTTGTTACTTTTCAAAAGCAGCAATTATCTCTAAATGAACAGCTTACATTTCAGGCAAATGAAATATATGCAAAAGATGAAAAGCTTAAAAAATATAGGAGAATAGGAATGAAAGCTGTAAAAGAAAAGGAACAATTGCAGAAAATAGTAGATTCATGGAAAAATTCTTCTAAAAACCTTTGGAAATTAGTTGATTCAGGTATGACTTCAAATAGTAAAGTTGGCTTAGGATATGAAATACAATCAAACAATGAGGTTTTAAGCTATGAGGAAGAAATGAATCGTACTGTGTTTAAAGTCGTACAGAAGAAAAGATTTTCTTAACAAACCTTTATACAGTAGATTTTCAAAGATTGATAATTTCAAAGGAGTTCCACATCCATTAACTGGAGACTATACTCCTAAACCACAAGAGGAAATTGATGATTCTTTGTATGTTTATGGTAAAAAGGGACCTCAAAAGCCTGAAACTAGTGTCTCAGATGACAAATTCAGTGAGAATTCTGTTACATCTAGTGAAGAAGTCGTGTCTGAACCAAAACCAAAAGAAGCTGAACCTAGTTGTGTCACACACGTAAAAACTCCTAGGCAACAAATGAAAAATCAAGAGACACCTAAAGTTAACAGAAAGAATTGGAATGAAATGATGGAAAGAGAACTAGGGGAAGGTTACTCTTTCATCAAGAAAAAGTGTTTTGTTTGTGGCAGCCTAAGTCATTTGATCAGAGATTGTGACTTTTATGAAAAGAAAATGGCAAGAGAGGCTGAGCTTAAGAAACAAAGGGTTTTTAATACTGGTAATGGGGTGGCCAAACCAGTATGGAACAATGCAAACAGGGTTAATCATGCTAATCACTTTGTACCTAGACCAGTACAACTCAATACTGGTAGGGCAAATGTTAATACTGGTAGGGCAAATGTTAATTCTGTTAGGCAAAATGTTAATTCTGTCAGGTCTAATGTTAATACTGGTAGTTTTAATATTAATACTGTTAAAGCTAAACAACCAATAAATACCAGTAACTCAAACAGGTTTAGTCCTGTAAGACCCCAGGTGAATAAGTTTAATCAAAGAAGTCATTTTTCAAAATCACATTCACCTGTGAGAAGACCCATTGTTAGAAATACAGCAAGAATGACTTATTCTCATGCTGTAAAGGGAAATTGGGGCACTGCTGTTAAGACCTCAGCAGGTTATAATTGGAGGAGAACAAGACCAAACTCCAATTATAATAGTGGATCCAATTTTGTTAGAACTGTAAATGTTAAAGGACCACAAGGCAGACCCAAGCCTGAAAAGGCCTGGGTCCCTAAGAGAAACTAATTTCTCTTTTTCATGTGTAGGATCATCCACTCAAGAACATGGAGGACAGAGGTATATTTGATAGTGGATGCTCAAGGCACATGACTGGTAACAAGGATCACCTGGATGATTTTGAAGAATGCAAAGGGTAATCTATTACCTTTGGAGGTAGCAAAGGCTACATAACTGGTACAGGCAGAATATGAGTTAGTAATTTAGATTTTGATAGTGTGTCTTTTGTAAAATAACTTGGGCATTTTAATCTTTTTTCAATATCACAAATATGTGATAAGCATCACAAGGACAGATAAAGATTAATCCCTAAAGAACATATTTAAGCTAGAATTAAGACAATTAGTTTAGAAAATAAGCTAGCAAAAGGATTTAAAAAAGTGACAGACTCAACTAATATTTTTGGCTTTTTGGTATGATATGACAGTTTTAATGCTAAACCTAGGACTCAATAAGCAAAACAAAAGGCTAAAAGGCAAAACCAGATGAACACCTATATCTAAAGAACACAATTAAGCTGGTCATAAGAAAATAAGCCTAAGAAATAAGCTAGAAAAGGACTTATGAGAGGACAGACTTAACTACTAATGATTTTGGCTTTTTAGAAAAAACTGACTACTTGCAAACCAATTTTAAGCTACTAAATGATGACTAAATATAAAAATAAGCTTAAACAGTTTAAGCCTATCCTTAGTGTCTTATGTTATGAAAATCAAACCTAGAACACCTCTAATGACCTAGATTTGAGATCTAAAAAACTGACTTTTAAAACTTGTTTAAAGAAAACTGAACTTAGACAGAATTTTAACTCAGTTCACACAAGCAATTGCCTCACTTAATCCAGATCATTTCTACTTGCATCTTAACCACAACAAGCTGAAACTAACAACAAAAGCCCCCTATTCCAAATCAATTTAAATAAGTGGTATTATGACAATCATATGAACACACAGATTTAAACTTAGAGATATAAAACCTAAAAAAAATGATTTTATCCTTTAAAAACATATAAAAGCTGAGTTATGAGCTTAGTTTGAGCTTATCAAACTTAGCTTAAAGGAAACAAGGCAATCAAACAGTACTAACCTATGTTAGTACTGCTTGTGCCAAACACCCCTTAATAAGTTTGGAACCTATTTTTAAGCTTAAAACAGTTTATTATAAGTTGTAAAAAGCTAAAACCAAATAAGATCTTATGAGATTAAGTTTAAATAAGCACGATTTAACCCCAAATTAACACTAAATAACAAGCTAGAACAATAAGCATTTTGTTTTTGTTTTTCTTAACAACTTTAATCAAAACAAAGTAAAAGCTAAAAACAGATTATTAAATACTTTAAACTAAATGAGATAAGCAATAATAAGACAGATTAAGCCTTATTAAAGCAAGATTAAGCACAATTAAGCAGAATATAAGCAAAACAATTATTAAGCTAAAAATGAGTAAAAGGAGAAGTACATTTTGTTCTAGCTAAACTGGGACAAATAAGCTCTCAAGGAGCTGATCTACAAGCTCCAGCTTGTTTAAAAACAAGCTGGTATTGTCCATAAGCCCATCCCAAATTGGCTTATCATCCACATAAGCTTGAGTATATTTAGGAGACTTTGAGGTACAGTAGCTAATCAGTATGCTTAGAGGGCTTAACTGAGTGTTTTATACTAATTATTAGTTAAACTTGGAGCTTATTAGAGCTATATTGAGTGGACTTTAAATCATATAAGCTAAAGTAAAAACAAAATTTACAACATTAAGATTATAAGGAAAACTTGCAATTTTATTAATATAGATAATGTTACAATGCTGGAAAGAAAATCAATAAGCAAAACGTTACAAATACGCTATAACACAAAAAATAAGCTAAATAGAAACACCCTTGTGTGAGGAGCTCTTCTTATATAGTGCCTAGAGGAAGGATCCAGAACCCTAGGAGCGTGTAAGCCTTCAATCCTAGCCTTCTAATCTTGTCCAATCCGAAGCAATCATTTGGAGCTCTTGGATCATGTGCCACACATCCATAGCCAATGGGAGAGTTGAAGGATTGCCAGGTTGGGGCTGCACAAAGTCTTGTGTGCGTCATTTGGTTTCTGAAGGAGAGGGGGGAGCGTTTTGTGTGAGAGTGGAGGATTTTTACCCCTGCATGTGATTTTGTTGATGGTGATGGGAGGGAAAAAGGAGATGAACAATAAATCTCATTTACTTGTTTTTTTGTTTGATATAAGTTTGACTGGGTCAAAGTTTGAGGACATGGGCTTTTATAAATTGGGCCAAATTTAAACAAAAATGGATTTGGACATTTTGTTTATAAATGGATTAAAGGTTTTTAGGCTTTAAGTTTATACATTGGTTAATGGGACAGACCGGCCATTAATGGGTTACGGGTTGGGCCCAATATAAAGATGATTGAGCTTTTGGCTTCGGTTTTTTCCCGTTTTTCCGATTACCGTGTACTCGTTTGTTCTATTTTGCTTTTGTTTTAGTCCTTTTGTGCAAAATCCATTCTGCAAGAACAATTCATAATACAACCGAATACATGATTTTTCTGTATTTATTTGGTCATTATTTGTCTTTTTAGCTATTTTATAGGCAAAAAGGTATGTGAAATTAAGCACATACCAAAATCCTTCCTTACTAAACTATGGTAGTGTCCTAACGCAATGTTATAAATACAACTTTCCCCCACCCCCTAGAAACCAAAAAATTTTACCCCCTTAGACTAATTTACTCGAAAAATTAGTAAGTGTTCATCTAAGAGGATTACGAAATCACTAGTTTTTACCATTTTTATGCATTTATTATCGTTCATACATATCATAACTTCATGGAACAAGAAATACTAAAAGGATAAATTCATCGTCCTTGATTTTTCACCCGCCCCAAACCAAGCTTAAAAACATTGTTAAATACAAGTTAAGATGCTAACACTACTCGTAGATGCTAATTGTGGATGCATAGCTACTTTCCGCTCCCTTATTCCTAAATCCTCTAAAGATTTTATTATCAATATTATTTGTGACAAATAAGTTAATATCTTATTCATATAAAGTAAACCCGGTTTAGACCACAATTAATTCGAAATCCTTTCCTAAAGAGACGTTATGGTGAGAATAAGGTCCACATTAAGGTTCTAATTTCGCATGATTTAGGAGTTATTCTTTTTAGATAACCCCGGAGTCAAAATTTGGCTGTATTATTATTATTATTGCAACATTATTAAACCTCGGTCCTTTAAACAACTGTCACATTGGTATGCGAGCCGACTATGGTCCAGGAGTCTTATTTTGACCTCGGTGATCCTCGACCTTTTAGAAGGCTGCAACATCGGTTGTGAGCCGGCAAGATGCAGCAAACTTTTATCAGTCTCGGATTATTACTATGTGCCTTATTTAGAAGACTGCCACATCGGTTGTGAGCCGGCAAGAGGCAGTAAACTTTTATTAGCCCATAGTTTTATTATTATTATTATTACCTCCACCCTTTAAACGACTACCACATCGGTTGTGAGCCGGCAAGAGGTAGTGGTCTTATTTTGGCTTCGGTTTATTACATAACTTATTATTATTAGCCAAATTTCAAGTCCTGTGGTCTTTTAACTACCTAGACAACGGTAGCAAGCCGTCAGGAATCAATAGCCTATTTCCCCACAACACTGACAAAACCTCGATGTGTACCTTACTTTCACCAGAAGGAATCTCTACAAAGTGATCTAAACTAAGAATCGCAAAAACATAAAGCAACTTTATTTATTAACAATTATATAACGTTTATTAAGCTGGTGGGAGCAAAAAGCCACAATTAACCTCTATGAGCTTGAAAGAGATCCAACTACTCTAAGTTTAGCATCTAACTTATATAAAACTCTATCATTTTTCGTTCTTCGAAAATTTAAAATCTTTACTAAAAAGATCCTGCGAAATGCTTAGTTAATAAACATGCTTTGCATATTTAAGTTATCATGGAAACTTGCATATCTTTGGCTCTTTTGTAAGCTAGAAATTCGCGTTTTAAAGCTTTTTGTATAATAAGACTAGCAAAAGCTTAATTTATATAAGTTAAGGCAAGCTAAAGCGCTAAATAATGCTCGTCAAGTCAAAAATTTATTCCTAAAAAGACCAAAATTACGTGTCAAAACACTTATTTTATTTTTATTTTTTTTAATTTTGCATTTTTTTCTATTTTGGTGGAAAACGGGGTTACGTGGAAGGAAGGCCAAAATGCAAGTCAGATCAAATCGAAACGATACCCCCATACTAAGAAACGTACACACTGGTCCTCAATGTAAGACTGTCACCCCATACTAATTTCAGGCATAATCCAAATATTACGGGGTTTCTATACGCAAATCTAAAGCCGTTTATTTATTATGTAACTAGATAAACGTTATTCAATAAGATCTGGATATCGGATTCCATATAAACATGCGAAAAATAATGGGGAGGGAGATCGAAGATCGTGATTTCGAGTGAACGATGGACAAAACACGTGCACGTGGCGTCTCATAATCCGGGCAATCCTGTACATAAACATTAAAACACAAAAACGAGAAAAGGAATATAGGGGAAGCCTTCTCACATCACACTTATTCATTATTATTACAACTACTAGGGAATTAGCATGGGTGCCCCGCGAAAGCGCGTTTTTTGTTTAAACCGAGTCACGAGCCTGAATCGACCCCGAATTTAACAGTCCATGGGAGGAAAGTTTTGGAGATCAGGGACAACCATCAGTGTATGTCTCCAAAATAATGTTTAGTTATGACCCTTCACCTTGAGTTTGGTCCGTCGGATTTGAGGAGATAACGCGACGACACATAAGGGAAAACTTGAGTACGGTGATATGGTTGGTCAATGGGTTTTTTAAGCTTGCCGAGAAGAAAATCTTCAATCGAGAATTGAAGAGAAGAACTCGATCACCAACGTTGAAAACGCGGTTCTTAATCTTGGAGTCATGAATCTTTTTCGTTTTCTCTTTGTAGATTAAAGAATTCTCATAAGCTTGATCCCGGAGTTTATTTAATTCATTCATTTTAAATTTCCTGTGATCACCTGCGGTCTTAAGGTCAAAATTACAATGTTTTAAGGCCCAATAGGCCTTCTGTTCAAGCTCGATAGGAAGATGACAAGCCTTTCCGTACATTAGCTTATAAGGAGTGCACCCGATGGGTGTTTTGAAAGCGGTTCGGAAGGCCCATAATGCATCATCTAACTTATCGGACCATGAAGCACGATTTTCACCTACGGTCCTTTCTAAAATACGTTTCAAACCACGATTTGAATCCTCCACTTTGTTCCACTCGTTTTGTGATTGGATAGCGGTAGAACGGACGACGCGCGTAACTCATAATTTAAGCATAACTTTAGCAAATTGATCATTACAAAAATGGGTACCGCGATCACTAATTATAGCACGAGGAGTTCCAAATCGGGCAAAAAGAGATTTTAAGAATTTAACAACAACTCAGGCATCGTTAGTGAGGAGCGCTTTTGTTTCAACCCATTTTGACAAGTAGTCGACGGCTACGAGAACGTACTTGTTCCCTCGAGAAGACGGAAATGGTCCCATAAAATTGATGCCCCACACGTCAAAGATCTCATATACTTAAATTGCATTTTGAGGCATTTCATCTGTTTGCGAGATTTTGTCTTGACGTTGACAAGCGTCACATCGTGTAACCAAGTCATGGGCATCTCGGTAAATAGACAGCCAATAGAAACCGGAATAAAAGACTTTCTTAGCGGTGTAGTTGGCACCATGATGTCCCCCGGTGGGTCCATTATGCTAAGCCGTAAGGAAATCAACGGCTTCTTGGCTGTGAACACATCGTCTAATCATTTGATCTGCACAAATACTAAACAAGTAGGGGTCGTCCCAAAAATAATGCTTAACATCCTTAAAGAATTTTTTCTTTTGTTAGGACAACATCCCTTTAACAATAAAATTCCCCGCATGGTAATTTGCAATGTTGGCAAACCATGGGGTACTAGAATCACCACAAAAAGATATCATTCCAAGGGTCTCGAGAGGAAATGTTTCGGTAATTTACTTGTTCTCGAGAACATCTTGGTGGGGATTTTCAAGTCTTGATAAGTGGTCGGCCGCGAGATTCTTCGCTCCTTTTTTATCACGAATAATGACATCAAATTCTTGGAGTAGGAGAATCCACCGGAGCAATCTCGGCTTAGCATCTTGCTTAGCAAGAAGATATTTGAGAGCCGAGTGGTCCGTATACACTATGGTCTTTGATAAGACTAAGTAAGGCCGGAATTTCCCGAAAGCATACACTACGGCTAATAATTCTTTTTCCGTCATAGTGTAATGTGCTTGAGCATCTGTCATGGTCTTACTTGCATAGTGTATAGGCTGAAAATGTTTAGTCTTACGTTGCCCCGAGACTGCACCTACCGCATAATCACTAGCGTCACACATAATTTCAAATGGTAGGTCCCAATCGGGGGCAACTAAAATCGGGGCTTCGGTTAACTTCTTCTTAAGTATATTAAACGCTTCAATACATTCTTTTGAAAAAAATAAACGGGGTTTCCTTTTCAAGAAGATAGGTCATCGGCCGGGCGATTTTAGAAAAATCTTGAATAAATCGACGATAAAACCCGGCGTGACCTAAGAAACTTTGAACGCCTTTGACGAAAGTCGGATGAGGGAGTTTAGCTATAACATCAACTTTAGCTTTGTCGACCTCAATCCCGGACTTTGAAATCTTATGTCCTAGAACAATGCCTTCTTTTACCATAAAATGGCATTTCTCCCAATTTAGAACTAACTTTTGTGTCTTCGCACCGTTTGAGCATTGTTAAATGGAAAGGCATAGTGGATTAAAGATCCCCGAAGACCGAGAATCGTCCATAAAGACTCATTGTTTCCGTCGATCATGTGTGGAAAATGGCCATCATGCACTTTGGAACGGTGCCCGGGGATCATAAACCGAAGGCCATACGTCGGTAGGCAAACGTCCCATAAGGGCAAGAAAAGGTAGTCTTCTCTTGGTCTTGCGGGTCAATGGAAATGTGAAAATATCCAAAAAATCCATCTAAAAAGCAATAGTATTCATTTCCCGCTAATCGTTCGAGCATTTGGTTCATAAAAGGCAACAGGAAATGATCTTTATGAGTGGCATCATTAAGATTTAGGTAATCTTCTACCAACATGTTCATCGGAACTTCTTGTAGGAATCGAACTCATTATCTTCATTTTCAACTCCGTCCTACACCCTTTTTTAGGTACACAATATGAACCGGGGCTCCCATGGACTATCGAGAGATAGGGTAAATCAATCTGGCATCAAGGAGTTTGATAACTTCCTTTTTGATAACCTCATGAATTTTCGGATTTACCCTTCTTTGATGTTGAACCGCCGGTTTGAAGTCGTCTTCCATTAAGATCTTGTGAGTACAAAAACTAGGGTCGATACCCTTAATGTCAGAAATTTTCCATGCGATGGCCCGTTTGTGTGACTTAAGAACCTTTAAAAGGGCGGCTTTTTCTTCATCTTTTAAGTCTTTAGAAATTAAGACGGGTAATTTATCGGTTCCTTCTAAAAATGCGTATTCAAGATGAGACGGTAAATCCTTGAGCTCGAGCTCCGAAGGATCATCAATAGAAGATTTAATCGTTTTAATTTCCTCAAAATGAAGTTCTTTCGGAGGGAGAGGAGATGATGGATCATCATTTAATAACTTCTCGAGTAGAAGAAGGTCTCCCTCTGGATCAAAGTCGTCATCATCAATTCCTGGTGGAATTGAATCATTTGTAAGACGCACTTTGATTTCTTCCAAAATAAAGTCGCCTCCTTCAAACAGAGTGAGAGAGGGGAAATAAGTAGAAAGGATAGGATCTAAGGACGGAATGGGATTGCCACTTGTAGAACTATCCGCAAATCCGAGCACTTATTGCGCATACTCCTCACATGAAACGTCGATGACATCGATTCGATTAACCGATTTAGCATCATTGTAGGAGTATCTCGAAGTTTGTCCAACTATAAAGGTTATCGCTTCATCATCAACACGTAGGGTTAATTCTTCACCGTAAACATCAATCAAAGCACGTGCCGTCCTCAAAAAGGGTCTCCCGAGAATTAAGGGAACCCGAGGATCGACAATATAATCAAAAACTACGAAGTCGGCCGGAAAATGGAACTTTCCTACTTTTACAAAACCATCTTTGGCAATTCCGGCTGGTCGAGTCGTAGATCGGTCCGCCAGCTCGAGAATCATTTGTGTAGGAGTAAGTTCGGGAGTGATAGCTTTTCCCATATGGAAAGAGGCATCAAGTTGATGCTTGCACCAAGATCGGCCAAGGCTAAGCATTCAACTAACTCCGGAAAATCACATGGAATGAGAAATTTACCGGGGTCTCCAAGTTTTTCAGGCAACTTTTTTAGGATAACCGCCGAACAATTCTCATTCACTGTCGTTTTAGCTAATTCAAACAATTTTTCTTTGTTATTAAGGAGACTTTTAAACATTGAGGCAAATTTCGGCATATGTAAAAGAGCATCCGCGAAACTGAACTCGAAATGTAATTCCCTAAAATTTTCAACAAATTTTGAAGCAAGGTTATCATCTTTTTCATGGAGCTTTTGTTTGTTAGCTCGTGAAGGATAAGGTATAGTCGGTTTAGGCTTAGGAGCAACAACAAGCTCATCAATTTGAACACGAGTTTGAACTTCCGGAGGTTGGATGTTTTTGGTACTTGGTTGCACCGTATCCTTTGTCACCTCGGGTTCCCGTTCCACCACCTTGGGAAGAGAAGAAAAAGGGGGAGGGATAGGCGGCCCATTATAAGCAACACCACTTCGGGTGGTAATTGCTTTCAAGTCACCTCTCGGGTTAGCAACAGTGTTGCAAGGAAGTGGACCCGAACTCGAAAAAGAAGCGGTATTCATTTAAAAGAAACTAGCCATCATGTTCTTAAGCTCATTGGTTTGATTTGACATTGAAGTTTGTATCGAACTTTGCATTTCATTTCTCAATCTCAATCCTTTTTTCCACATGATTGATTGATTTTTGCATGGCTTTTCATATAGCTTCATTAATCTTCTTAGTAGATTTGACAATTCATATTGACAGAGCAACTCAGTCTGCTACACGGATCTTGATAAATTTTTGATTTCCTTGATAATTTCCTCTATCTTGATTGTATCCTTGATTGTACCGGGTTTGATTATTTTGCACATTTGGTTGAGCAAAACCCGGTGGTCGAATTTGGTTAGCTACACTCTGAAGATGATAACCGGAATTTCCTTGATTGTAGTTCACTGCGGCTGCTGAAACATATTCTTGAATATTATCTCGATAGCCCGAACAAGTGTTGCCATCGGAGGCAGGACACTGTCGGTAAGAATGAGCACCTCCACAAGTAACGCAAGATTCCTCAACAGCTTTTACGGAAGCTGGAGTTGGGGTTACTTGATGTTGTTTAAACATCGCGGTCATGGCACTGGTCACGGCACTGGCTACGACACTGGCTATCTCTGAAGAATCAGCATTACTTGCTTTTACTTGAGAAACAATCGGTTTGTTTCTTGAAGTCCGAACTTTTGATTTGTTTTCAATAATTTTTAACACATCTTGTGCACTTCTTTCCAAAAGATTGCCACCGACGACAGAATTCAACGAATCTTGATCGGATGGGTTTAAACCATTGTAAAGGGTATCGAGTTGATGTAATTTGGTAAAACCGTGATGTGGGCATGCTCGAAGGAGATCCTTGAAACAGTCCCATGCCTCACTAAACATTTCTTTAAACTTTTGATGAAAATTTGAAATTTCATTCTGGAGATTTGTTGTTTTTGAGGGAGGAAAGAAATGGTTAATAAACTTGGACACAAGATCGTCCTATGTGAGAATAGAACGAGAAGGTTCTTTGTCGAGCCAAATTCGGGCTGGACCATCGATAGAAAATGGAAAAATCATAAGCTTAATCGATGTCTCGGGCACATCTTTGTACTTAAATAAAGAGGTAATCTTGTTAAAATATCGAACATGACCATGAGGATCTTCTTTTTCAAAACCGAAGAATTGTTTTGAAGTTACAAGATTGATTAGACTATGCTTGAGCTCGAAATGCTCAGCGGGAATGGGTGGTACTATGATTGTCTCCGCATAACCCTCGGTGGGTGCACGGAGTAATTCCGCTATAGTACATTGATCGGCCATCGTAACTACGAGAGTCTCTTCAAGAGTGAACGGTTCGACTCTTTGTTTTGAACGTCTACGATTACGATGTTTCAGAATCGTAGAAGTAGGATTCGTAGACGGTTCACCAACGAATTTTGAAGAAGAGCGAGTTTGCATAAACTAAAAACAAAATAAGAGAAAAAAAAGAAAAATATTTTTGTAACCGATAATCGAACAAGTGTACGATAGCTCTCTAGAAAAACGAACAAAGAAGCGGAGGAGTGGGTAAGCGCAAAGCGTTTTAAAAACCTTCTCCTTTCGGGTTGAAAATCGGATCAACCCTCCTTATACATCTCTTATAGTTTGTAATCCAAAGGTGAGTCGATTTAACAAGTGACACAACGGTTGTTTTTGTTGGTTATTTAATTTTTTTTGGGTATTTTTTTTATTACTTAATAAGAGAAAATCAAAAAATTGAGAAAATACAATATTTTTGTATTTTTATGATTTTATAAAAAGAAAATATTCACAAATTAAAAGTGATAACTTCTCGAGGAAGGGTCGTCAAAAACTAATCTTCAAACGTAAACACGATAATCGCACACACCTTCCCGGCAGCGACGCCAAAAATTGATTCGTCCAAATACACACGTAAGTATATATAAGGAAAATAAAAATAATAGTATAGTAATAAGTATTCCGCGAGGAATCTAGAATATTACTTTTATCCAAAGTAAAATTCAAAACCTTCCCGAGTAGTATCCCGACGAGGTGCGAATTAAAAATTGGCTAAGTTTGTGATCACATGATTTGAATAGTTCAATATTTTGATTTGGTTTCCTATTTCTACAAATAAAAATGCACAAACGAGTAAAAGCACGTAATCAGATAAGGAAACTAACGATTAATCCTAAAAACGTTAACGGGGTTATAAAAACGCGACTTAAAACTTAAACTATCAAATTTTAACCCTAAAGTTGCAAATTTAATTTTTATAAATCCTAAATGCCTTAAAAATAATTTTCAGAAAAAGAATTATATTTTTTAGAATTTTATTTTATTTAATATGAATTAAAAACTAATTTAATCTAGAAAATTGATTAAAAGTAATAAACTAATTCTAAAAATTCTAGAAAAATTATGAAAAGTACTTAAGACTATGAAGAATGTAAGAAAAATAAAAACAGGCATAGAGGCTTAAAGAATAAGCAGCAAATAAGCAATTAAGTTCGAATAAGCTAAAAACTAAAGTTACTATAAGTATTTAATAAAGCAAACTCTAAATAAAAAAGACCCAAGGGCGAGTTGGTTAAGTGTGTGTGGTGTTGAGATGTGTGTGTGCTAAGGGGGAGGTCACAGGTTCGACCCTTGTGACCTCTCTTTTTTATAAAATATTTTTTTAGGGTTTTTCTTTTTGAAACTTTTAAAGAAAAGCAAAATAAGCAAAATTTGTAAAAGGGCTTTTTATGAAAACCAGAA